>CAJNDV010030989.1:28059-48732 GCA_905221635.1 Symbiodinium sp. CCMP2456 | reverse complement strand
TGTGGGTACTGCAGGATTTATATCATCAACCGTCTAATCCTGAGCAGGTTACGGGCTTAGGGTTTTAGCGTTTGCGATCCCTAGCCTGTCATAACCCTGATTATAGGAAGTGTGGCTCGTCTCAATGACTAACACAGGGGCAATCGAATCATAGTATACAGGCGCAGCCTACTTACAACCCTAGTGTACGGATGCAGGTCCCTTTATCGGGTCGACTACTGTACCTATCAGTGCCAAGGCATGGAGACAAATGGGCCCACCCGATTTGGCCATGTCAGAGAACTAAACCCTAAACCCTAAACCGGGGGCCAGTTGGTGTAGGGTTGTAAGAACCCAAAAAAACACATAAGCATAAGCATTTTATAGGGATATCCCGACCTTATTGGGCTTCATTATAAGGGGGTTTATATGGGATATCCCTATCCTAATTTTTGCTTATGTGCCTTTTTGGGGCCCTAGGTTGGGGAGTCAGCGATCGAGGGATGTAGTCCTGAAGGGAGAGTGCAACCGACCACGGCTTCCGTCCAGAACAGTTTTTTTTGTTTGTTTTTGTTTTGGGGGGGGGGTTTGAGGGTTTCGGGGTTAAGTATAGGGGCCTTAATAATTACCTATAATATTTTTTGGGGGGGTTCCTGATTATAGAGCATAAATGGGCCCCAGAACCCCATTCTAACTATTAAGACCCCTACATTACCCAGACCACCGGAAGGACTTAAAATTAGATCCTATAAGGGGGTTCCCGTAAAGTACCCTTCAGCAGTATAGGGTCCCAAATCAGGAGATCTACTTGTTGGTCTTTCCGGTGGTCTGGGTAGTAATATGGGGGTTGAGGGTGAAGGTCGAAGCCTGTTCCCCTAAACTTAAATTGGAGATTCCGAAAATAAGAGGTACCTTATTTTGGGGCCCTTATAAAAATAGTATGGTATACCCCAAAACCCTATTCTAATCATTAGGGCTCCTACAGCAAGTTTGCAAGGGGCCGAGGCAATCTTTCTTTACGGGCTGGGTGTCGCTGGAAGGAGCCGCAGAGGGAAGGGAGGCTCCAGAACTTTAGCGCTTTGGCTCGTTAGTATAGGGTCCTTAATAATTAGAATAGGGTTTGGGGGTATATTATACTACAATTATAACAAGGAGCCCCCAACATCCTATTCTAATTATTAAGGCCGCTACATCAGGGGATGTCGTCCGCGCACTTGTGCTGGTGACGTGCCCAACCGCTTGACACCGATGGTCTGTGCCGCAATCGCCCAAGAGCTTGCGCAGGAAGGACTGGCATGCTCGAGTCGACGTGGTTGCCGGCCGGGAAGTATAATATTGCAGAGTCTGCTTTACAACAACAGACGTATGACTTGTCAGTCGCATATCATCTTTCTGCCCACATGCGAGCATATACCTTGACATATAGAATGACAGGCAAACATCCCCTAAACCCAATTAACCCTAAGCCCAAAGCCCTAGAACCTTAAACCCTGAATCCCAAGCCTATAACCCTAAACCCCCAACCCCAAACCCCAAGCCATGCACTTGGTCGGGAGTTTTGGGAACCCTCCGCAGATTTTGAAGCTTCCGACCATTGGGTTTCATTAGAGCGGTTTCGGGCCCAAGTTGGCAATTCATGCCTCCTGCTCTCGGTTCTGGTTGACACGCATCCTGTACCCGAATACAGGGGCCTAAATAATTACCCATAGTATTTTTGGGGGGTTCCTTATCATAATTACAGTATAAGGGGCCCCAAAACCCTATTCTAATTATTAAGGCCCCTACATTAGACCGTGGAGACACGGCGCTCGAGGTGAACACCTTTTTCGTCCACAACATCGCTGTGAACGATGCCATGGCAGCCAACGAGATCAACAAAGTGCTGCTGCACTGTTCGGGAGGCCTGCGACCGCGAGAACGGAGCGTCTCAAAGATAGCATTGGTTTGTGGGTTTAGTTGTGCCCTATTACTTGTCGTGCTTCACACAGCAATCGATGATTTTTCAGTCCTGCAAGATCAGGCTGCAGGTGTATAGGAATCAGGGTTCAGAGCGCGCCTGCCCACGACCGATTCACCGATTCTGGCACCGCCAGACTATCAACGACGACGGTGGCATCAAAAGCAGAGTCAATGCACCATGCTGCGAGTACTGTCGCCTTATCAGCAGCATCATGTCTGTTCTCACTCAGCACTGGCATCACTGTTGTGAGTACGACTGCCGTCATCGTACGCACTAGATCTGCTGTCCCGCGTTTTCGAGGCCTCAAACCCTGAAAGCAACCCCTAAACCATTTTTGTCTATAGGACTATTCGTGTAATCCTGGACTTTCTCCCTGTTGCTATTCATGTTGCGTGGGAACCTAAACCCTACGACGTAGACTCGGAGACGTTGCGGAACAAGGCCGTTACAAAACGGCAAAGATCCAGAATAACAGAAGCCCTGCCTAAACCCCTAAACCCCGAAAACCACTAAACCCCTAAACCCCTCAAACCCCTAAAACCCCTAAAATCCTACAACCCCTAAAACCCCTAAACCCCCAAACCGCCTAAAACCCCTAAACCCCTAAACCCCTAAACCCTAAATCCCTAAAGCCCTAAACCTTAAAACATACCCAGAGAGCCCAATACAGCTTAATTAAGGCATATAGCTTAAATTATAAGGGGCCTCATATTAAGATTTAACCTACACTCCTAAACCCTAAACCCCTAAACCCTAAGCCCTAAATTAAGCGTATATTCCTTATTTAAGGGGTATTGAGGCTCTCCTGGCTAAACAGGCGAGCCGGACCAGTACGGCGTGGTGCAGAATCTTCAGGCCAAGCCTCGGTGGAGCTACGCTTTTGGCGTCCCTGGGCTGGATCGGCGGGGGCTCTTCTTAAGGGTGGGTTTAGGGTTTAGAAGCTTGGGGTTTTAGGGTTTCGTTGCTCTGACTTCCCGAACCTGAACCCCAAAGTGCACAGCGCAACTATCAGCTGAGCTGGAAGAACACGTTCTAGGTGTCGCAGAAGCTGTGTTCGCAGCCTTTCCTTGTGTTGTATTTTCTCAGCCCTGCTATGTTAATGAAACGGGTAGTTCTCTAAATTAGGGTCCCTTCTAGGGTCCTTTATGATAAGGGTGCCGTATGATTTTGGGGGGCGCAAGAAGGGACACAACAGGTAGTGCCCTTTTATACTGCGCTGGCAGAAACCCTTATAGATCCCTTTAAGAAACCCTTAAAGGGACCCTAATTCAGAGAATTACCCAAATTTTCACGAGCGTGAAGCCTTTGTCGGGGGTTTCGCACAGCCCAAAACCGTAGACCCCAAGCCCTGGGTCCTAAGCCCAAAGCCCTAGACCTCGAACCTCAATCCTAGGGTTTAGGGGTTAGGGTTAAGGGTGTAGGCTTTGGGGTTTAGGGTTTAGGAGTTTAGGGCTTTAGGGTTTTAGGGTTTAGGGTTAATCCTCAACCCTACTCCCTCAACGGCTTCCATGTGTCAAGCCTGCAGCATGCACTCCTGGATATTGAACTATGAAGCCAGAACCAGAAGCGTCCACCGGCCCAAGCTCTTGTAATAGAGAATGCTAATTAAAAAGATGATAATACCATTCCTGTCGGTTCCTATTCTAACTACAGCATAGGAGGAGAGCCAGAAAGTTGAAACATCATTATCTTCACGCAGTTAAGATAATGCTCTAAGATAAGATAAAGTATGGGGGGAATCCTAGCAGTAGTCATCCCTAATCCATGTTCCAACTTTCCGGGGGCCACCTTCTGGTCTCGGGCAGAAAGTCAAGGGTTCCGGGTTTAGGGTCGTCATCTCGAAAGACGTGGGACATACGCTCACCATCGCCTCAGCCCAACCTAGGTGACTAATTCACGGTAGCCTCAACCGGTGCTTTTAGGAGGGTGGGGTCCTCCATGTCAAGCCTCACACCTTTTACAAGGCTAGGGCTGCAGAGTTTAAGTAGGAGGTTGCGAATAGTCGCTCCCAGAAAGCTCAGGTGATGATTCCATCCTCCACCTACGGCGCCGGTGTGTTCAATTTCGTCTGGGCCTTGAGACCAGAAAGCCTTACTTGAAGGTTCATTGGTAGTTTCATTTGGGTGAGAAGTAAGGATTCTGTCTTTATGGAGGAGAAGCCCATCATCGAATGACTGAAAACCCTGCTTGCAGCCTCCCATAAGACCTGATCGAATCGTCGCAGAGTCCGACCGGGACTGAGCAAACGTAGATCATTGTGGAAAGTATCTGTCGTTTTGGGGCTCTGGCTGCGTGGTGGGCTTTACGGTCGCGCCCTTTGAGTGGTGGTTCGATGTGTAAGATGCAGGGACCCTAAATTAGTACGAATCGTATCTCCTACTTCGCAGTCCTGAGATCACAAAACACACCAAGGCCGACCCTAAACCCTAAACCCCTAAACCCCCCTAAACCCCTAAACCCCTAAACCCGAAACCCTAAACCCTGTCCCAAAATCTTATTTACAGGCCCATCGACAAGGGCTTTCGCGCAGGGGTCGTTATCCAAAGCATCCTCGGGCTTCTTATAGCTAATATAGGGGTCTTAATAATTAGAATAGGGTTTGGGGCTCCTTGATGCTAGGAATTTAATAAGGCCCTCCCCCCCCCCAAAAAAAAAACAAAAAGTATTGGTAATTATTTAGGCTCCTGTAGTACAAAACTAGGGTTTAGGGCTTTGGGGTCCGTGGGATCAGGGAGGGTTGATCTGCGATGACTTCAGAACTTCAGAATGCCATCATCAGCTTCAAATACCTGCACCCACTGAGACCAGTCTGCACAGCATCACTGTCTTTTCCTCACAAAGTTGTACGAGCCATTTTTTACAGCCCTACGAGGAACCAGGGATATCTTTACCCACGCTATCCCACGCTCCCACATTCTCAAGCTGAAGTTCGCGCGATTTCTCTTGTTCGACGTGAAGAAGTTGACCCCAACACCCCATACGCCAAGCCCTATACACCCTCTAAACCCTAAACCCTAAACCCCTAAACCCTAAACCCTAATCCCTCAAACCCGGCTCCATCCCAAAAGCCGCAAACGCTGAACCCCAACAAGCAACGCTTGAAGAACCCTCTTAGTCCTAAGCCGTGCCGGAAAGCAGGAGGGCTCCGATGGCTGTTTCGAGGGAAAGGTAGCGGTTCTGGATCCGTGGGCTTTACGTTTGGTTGAAGGTTTAATATAGGGGCCACAATAATTGATTACCTATACTACTTTGGGGGTTCCTTATTTTTATTGTTCTAGTATAATGGGCCTCAAAACCCTATTCTAAGTATTAAAGGCCCCTACATTCGGGGCCATCGTGGTTTAGGGTGCTAATGGGGTTTGGGTAGACTAGGGGCTTGGGTTGTTCAGGAGGGGATTCCTCCGGACTTCTGGGGGCTTCATCTCTGTTGTGCAAGATGTAGGGGCTTGGCCAAGAGATCCTGCGCAGCCGAAGTAGCAGCCCACTTTGATCAAGATGGGGTCATCTTAGCTGTAAGGGCGTTAAGGCTGAAACGCGAATGATAGTTTGCCAGCAGAAGTAGCCATCAACAATCGTAATCAAGATCCTTACAGTAGAAGCCCAAAAAGTTGGAAACCCAATAGCCTCAATCCTTCAGAGCAATGCATAGGGAATCCCAGCACTGTTTGTCCTTGATTCGGTTTCCAACTGTTTAGGGTTTACTATAGATCCGCAGGAGCACGACTGAAGTGTCTTTGAGGTTGAATTGTATCTTGGAGTTTCCGAGACATTCAGGGTACCTTATTTTGGGGGATTTTATAATCCTATTCCTTAAGGGAAACTTATAAGCCGCATTATTGCCTCCACCCCAGACCTTGCTTGGCATGCCTGTAAACGGCCCACCCAAGGCAAGTCAGAGTGCCGTCACACAGACCAACCCAAAGCCCCAAGCCCCCAAGCGCCTTTTTTCTGGCCGCCTCCTGCCCAGTTAGAGAAGCAGCTCCTCAACGCGGACACGGATCCCGTTCTCGGCAGCGTCGTCACCAGCACGAACGGTTCCTTGGCTTGCATACTGTGGATTTAAGAGGCTTGAGGAGGTCTGGGCTTTGAACGTCAGGGGTTTCATTCAAGGGGTTTCGGATTCATGGTTGAGGCTACTGTCTTCGAACGGGCACAGACTTTGCAAGGCACCTTCTCTGTAGAAACAGCCCAATCTGGTCATCTCAGCCTGACATGCTTGGCATAGCTGTGTCGTCCTTTGCCTTCATGTCCCAACTTTTCAGAGTGAAATGTCCGGCGCCCGAAATAATTACACACACTACCAACATGGCTTGCCGTTATATCATGGATATATGACACATGTTGCTACTCCTGTCACTGCTGCTGCGACGACTGCTACGACTATCTGCGGGCACGACTTCTATTCCGACGACCACTTCCGCTACTACCAAGACTACGATCTGTGGCACAGCCCTTGTTTTACACCCCAAACCCTAAACCCTATACCCTCCCAGGCAAAAGGATCGTCTTCTTCCGCAATGTCGGCAACTCGTTTGCTGACTACACCTGCGGTGAGGCCATCTCGCAGGCAGCGGGACTGGCCGAAATGTTCGAATTCGACTATTAACGAGGTAACAGGGTAACACAGGAACCTGACCACGAAACCCTGGGTCTTTATTAGGGTTCTTAATATGAGCCGAATATATGCGGTTATAGGGCCAGTGTTTCTTAATCAGGTTCCTACATCACTGTCGAGGTACTGTAAGGTGATTTTTAAAAGATCACTACAAAATACCATGAGGGTACTCTAGGGGCCTTAATAATCAGAAAAGGGTCTTGGGGCCCATTATACTCTCATTATGGCAAGGAACCCCCAAAATAATATAGGTAGGGTGTGCAGAGTTCAGGGGGTTTAGGGTTCAAGTTCCAGCAGCAGCAATTGCGTCGTGATTGGGTTTAGGGTTTAGGGTTTATAGGGTTGAGGGCTCAGGGTGAGTCAGGGGTTTAGCAAAAGCTCCAAGAAATGATGCCTTAACCCTAAGCCCTAAACCCATGAAGACTCAGGTAATCCGCGCGAACCTGGCACCGCCAGCCTCATAAATCCCACAAAGTATTCAGGGATATAGTCCCTGTATGATTTAGTATGTTCTGTCAACCAATGCTCAGCTTTGTAGAATAGATATCTTGAGTTAAGAACAGCAAAAACTGCAGCTACCATCAGGTTACGTGTTCCAAGGACCTTAAACCCATTGGCATGAAACAGATCCTAAGCCCTTTAGGGTTTAGGGTCTAGGGTCTAAAGCCAAGCCTAAGCCCCCGCAGCCCTAAACTCTCCTAAAATCTTCCGAAAATTCCGCCTGCCTAATTTTTTAGCCCTACCTCTGGTTCTCCATTGTAGTTCCTTTTTGAGGATACCTTTTACATTCCTCAATATAATTTTTGTCAACCACTAAAAGGAACTACAATGGAGTATAGGTAAGCCCGAAATCTAGCCCTAAACTAAACAGAAACCACAAAACCTTTAAACCCGAATCCCTTAATTAAGCCCGAAGCCCTAAACCCTACTCTTTCTAGGTAAGCCCGAAATCTAGCCCTAAACTAAACAGAAACCAAAAACCTTTAAACCCGAATCCCTTAATTAAGCCCGAAGCCCTAAACCCTACTCTTTCTAGGTAAGCCCGAACTGAGGGTTTCCGAAAATAGGGGACCCCAATATAGCACCCTAAATAATAGGATCCTTATTATAAGGACCCCAAAATAAGGTACCCTAATTTTCGGAAACTCCCATTAAATCTAGCCCCGCTAAACCCTAAACCCTAAACCCCTAAACCCTAAACCCTAAACCCTAAACCTAGCCCCCCCGACTGCAAGACGACAGGCGGCTGCAGCTGGGTTGGATGTCAATAGCACCGACGTCTTCGAATACAACACCTCGGACAGCAGCTACATCACAAAGTTCGGGGCCCCTTGGCTGATACTTAGGACTGAGGGTTTAGTAGGGTTTGGTAGGGTTTAGTAGGGTTTAGGGCAACACCTCGGACAATAGCTACATAACAGAGTTTTCGGGCCACTTGGCTAGTGTTTAGGGGTTCTGAGGCTCGAGGGTTAGCCCGAAACCCCTAAACCAGGTTGTGTGTTTCGATTTGGTTAAACTCAACGATAGTTGTAAACCCTAAACCCTAAACCCTAAACCCTAAACCCTAAACCGTAGAAGGACTTTTCCCCTCATCCTTTGGCCCAAAGGTTTGTCTCGAGTTGCCTGGCTTTTCTGTCTTTCGGCTTTTGCCTTCTCTGTTTCTCCCTTTTCTGAGGCTTCTGCAGAAGTTGTTACAAGGGTTTTATGGAGTTCTGTTTAGGGTTTAGGGTTTAGGTTCTATCAGGGATATATGACGTCTTGGCAGTTCTTCTGGATTTCCAGTTTGCTGATTCACTGCTTTTGGGCGTGCCCTGCTTTACCGCATGTCCGTTTCCTGTCTGACAGGGGTTGAGTGGGGCTTGCCGGCTTGCCCTGCATGCAGAGAACATTTGTCTGTAGCATTTTGTTCTTCCCGTGTTGCAGTGCAGCAGACTCATAACCAAGCATCTTGGCTTTGGTAGCAGTATGTAGGTTGCAGGGTTCACCCTAAACCCTAAACCCTAAACCCTAAACTTCAGGGTTTATGTTGGTTCCCAACTTTTTTCAAGCAGCCGTCATCTCAGCCATTGTGGTGGTAGAGAGTTTTTCTAACCGACCCTACCCAGGCCTCGGCACACGAATTTAGGTGTAGGGTTTAGGATTTAAGGTTTATCGGGGCCTCAAGAATGACTAGAAACAAGGTTCCCGAATAATCCGAATAACTATACGCATACTAATATTCCCCCAGAGCCTGTTTCGAGTAGTAAGGCAGCTATACTGCATGCTGTCACCCTTCAGCCCGTGCCACCCTCAAGTAGCCGAAATCAAGTATTATTCCCGGGCAAGATTTCATTATGACCTTGCTCGTGTGAGTTTGCTCCGTCTCAATTTTCGATCGCAGCGGCCGGTTTGAACTTGGTGCTGTGTTAGGTTCACTGCCCGCAACCGCATATCACCGCCGGCAGCAGTACATTTCCATGTTATGAAGGCAGTAAGATCACAGTCGAATGTCACATGCGCTTACGCCAGATTTCTTCAAGGTCCTCCCGATACAATCCAAAGGAGCAACTGGCCTCGTTGGTACTTCGGAAGCGTTACTCCTGAGTTTGTTCGTTGGGGAGTTGCGCTGTAAACCCAAAACCCTACATGGGTAGTTTTCTACATTAGGACTGCTTTTTTAGGGTCCTTTTCATAAAAGTGCCGTGCTGTTGGGGGAACCTAAACAGGGCCCGTTCTGTAGAGAACTACCCGCATCGGTGTAGGGTTGGCTGTAGCGTCGGACGGTTGCGCTCGCTCCAGCACCCAGGAATGGATCAGAGAGGCCAAGGCAAAAGGCATCGGCATGTCCATGGGATGCACCTGGGAGCAGGACTGGGGTTCAAGAGTCAGGGTTGATTCTTTCGGGCTGTGAATTAAAGATCATCATCTCGTGCGAGACATCGCATCGAACATCCTTGATTTTGTTGCTTTGTATGTATGCATGTACTTATGTGGTAGGCCTGTCTGCTGTTTTGTCTGTCTCAGTGGGGTGGATGCTTGGGTTCCCTTGCGCCCTCGAGACTTCTAGGGAATCAAGAACCCTAAAAACCCTAAACCCTAACCCTAAGCCCTACACCCCAACCCTAAAATAAGAAACACATCGATTGGGACGCCGATCTGATTCGACAGCCCAGCACATCATTTGGGCTTGCGAAGCATCGAACCACGCAGCTACGTCAGCTAGCTTCCATGTTTGTGTCATATTGTATCTCCAGATGAACCGCAAGCATGTTTAACCCCTTCAGGCTTTGGTAGGGCTTAGGATTTAATCATCTATCCCGGGATCCCGGAACCGGAAGCGAGAAAGCTGTTGAAGCTGCTCTTTGCATGTTTCGCACTATTGTTAGTAATGCTGAAAGGTACAGTTAAAGGAACCCTTGTAGTACCCCTGAAAGAAATCCTATTCTAGGAAGCCGTATAGGAGCCCAAGGAAATGGTTGAATTTGAAGGCGATTGCCCGAAATCCTAAACCCTAAACCGAAATCCCAACCCTCGAAACCGTGAGAGCCTCGGATTTTCTGGTGTGTGGCTGCAAGAATTGGGAGTTTGATAATCTCCGAGGGTTCGTGGGTGTGCCACTCCGAAACTCGCTGGCTTATGTTTAGCTTGTGTCAATACCGGGTGTGGTTTAGGGTTTAGGGTTTAGGGTTTAGGGTTTAGGGCATTCCTCATTTACCGTTTTCATCATGGTGCTAGAAGCCCATGGGGCGATCAAGCAAGCCGTTCTTGCATTTATGTTGGACTCAGGGGGGATATACCCGTTGAAGCACAGCCTAAATCCTAAACCCTGAGCTCTAAGCTGTTCTTCCTGTCATCCGATGGTTTGCACAGGACGGCATTGAGCTGCAGAGAGCTATTGTTGCAGAGTCCTGGGCCTCTTGGTTTTGACTTTAGGGTTTGGGGTGTCAGGCATAGGGTAACCCGAACATTACTACGAGGGCCGCTAATGAGCAGGGCTACTCTAGGCTGTAAGATTAACCTTAGGGTTGTGCTAGGGGTTACATAGTATGCGGGTGACTCTAGGGCTTGCTATAAGGGCTACTGTAGGGGCTACTACATACTACGAGGGGTAAAGGTCGTGCCATGGGTTGCCATAAGGGGCTAGCACAAATGAGGCTAGTACGCCTAAGGCATAAGGTTTACTATAAGGGTTGCCATGCGGGTTATTGTTGCAACACAAAGGCAAGTAGTCGTAGCAGTCGAGCAGCAAGTTTGTCTTTGTTGAAGGAGGTGGGCAATAGAATCCGTCTGGAACGGCGATCGTTAACTTCTAGATGTAACCATGGAACAGACTTATTATGACTTATTTCTAGGTGTTCAGGTATCGGGTTTGAAAAGTCACTAGTAACTAGTAGCAATCAGTCGGCTTATGACTTATACGTCCCCAACTTGGCTGTAAGCCATACATACAGCCCTTTCCAAACCCTTACAGTAACCCTAGACCCTAAACCCTAAACCCTCTAAGCCCTAAGCCCTAAACCCTAAACCCTCTAAAACCCTAAACCCCCTAAACCCTCTAAACCCTCTAAACCCAAAACCCCAAAAACCCTCTAAACCCTCTAAACCCAAAACCCCCCAAACCCTCTAAGCCCTAAGCCCTAAACCCTCTAAACCCTAAGCCCCCTACACCCTCTAACCCTATAGACCCGAAAAGCCCTAAACCCTAAACCCTAAACCCTAAACCCTTAAACCCTAAGCCCTAAACCCCTAAAAGGATCTTATCCTCAATGTCATCCTTGTGGCACCAGCAACGCAAGCGAGCCTCGGTCGCATGGGCGCTTCATCTCGGGGGTTGGGCCGCGGTTTAGGGCTTAGGGTTTTTGGGGCTTTGGGGTTTAGGGGTTTGGGGGTTTAGAGTTTAAGGGTTTAGGGTTTAGGGGTTTAGGGTTTAGGGGTTTAGGGTTTAAGGGTTTGGAGTTTAAGGGGTTAGGGTTTAGGGTTTAGGGGTTAGGGTTTGGAGTTTCGGAAGGCTTGCGTGCAGGGCTTTAGGGCGTTCCTTGCTCGAGCTTAGGGTTTGGGGTTTCGGCTTTACTGTTTAGGGTTTAGGGTCTAGCAGTTTAGGGTTTAGGTGGGCACAGTAGTGTAGGGCTTTGGAGAAAGGGTCTTGGATGCCCCGGCAGAGAAGCCTGAATACTTGCTAATAAATTCCGCAGGGTTGGTTATTGTAGTGACACTCTACGGTAGTCCAAAGCCCCATTCCGACTCCAATGATTCATGCCCTCATATTCCTTTCATGCTGGGTGAACCAGGTGGCTGGATGCATTTCCGACAGATGACCAGGGACGATCCGATGGGGACTATGCGTGCCGACTGCAAAGGGAGTGGTTACGATAACGTTATAGGAGCCTTATAGAAGGTCTATATACCTTATAGCAGCCCTATAGAAGCCCTATATGCCTTAAACTCTCCACCTGTAGTTTCCTTTAATTGAAGGGCAGTATGTAAGATTTTTCGCATTCCGTTGAGAGAACTGCAGAGTTTTCACGACTCTTGGATGCCTGTGGTGGTCTTTGCGATCCAAAAAATGAAATCCTCCAGAACCTCAAACCCGAAACCCTAAGCCCAAGCCCTAAACTCAAAGCCCTAAGCCCTAAACCCTAAGCCCCCAACCGTAAACCCAAGGCACTAAAGGCCTGTGGGCAGGATCCGGGCCTGTAATCCGGAACGAATGGTGGACTGCCGTTACTAGCCATGCGTTTCGGGCTTGGGTTTGTTGGGTTCAGGGTTGGCTTAATGCCACAGCACTCGTACAGGGGCCTAAAGAGTTATCGATACTATTTTGGGGCTCCGTATTCGCTTAAAGATGCTGAAAGTATACGATTCCACAAAAACCTTCTTCTAGTTGGTAAGGCACCTCTGCCCTAAACCCTAAACTCCAAACCCCAAGCCCGAAACCTAAACTCCAAACCCTAAAGCTTGAACTCAGGCCTGAGCACCGCACCCGAAAACATCAACAAGAGAACGCTGCCTGCACCTCGAAAGCCTAAGGTCCTGAACCTCCTAGGGTCCGTTTGGAATTTAGATGTAGATATTTACTGGAGCCTCGAGGACTAGCGGCTTCCTCAACCCCTAAACCCTAAGCCGCTGTGTCTTTACTTCAACGGACCTGAAGTCCGAGTGCAGCAGTACAATACCGTCGGGACTGAGTACGTAGCCTTTAAGCTTCTGGGGCTTATATATCCCTAGTATAGTTTACAAGGTCGCCATTTTTGGGGCTTCTATAACCCTACTATAGTTTTCAACCTGTTTGGGAGGCCTATATGATCCTACTATAGCTAGCAAGGTTAGCCCTTTTTTGGGGCTCGGGTATTCAGCCCCTGAGATACAAGGGTGCCAGAAGAACAGAAAGCTGCCTGACAGGTCTTGTGTCCGTCGCAGTGGCACCACACACAGAAGCTTGGGACGGTTGGAGTGTTATTTGTGTGTGTCTGTCGAATGCCATGCAAACTTGTATATGGATTTATTGTAATGGTCCTGCAAGGAGGGGCCATTGCGAATGTATTCATTTGCTTGGAGACCTTCGCCGATCAGGTATGTTGAAAATCTAACATATAACACTTGCTGACGCACCGCAGACCCTAGAGTTTCGAGTCAGGCTAGCTGTATCCCACCAAACAAGATGGCTCAGAATAGTGCGCAGCCTGAATAACTGTCTGTATTACTAGGGTTTTAGATTTTTGAGGTTTGGGGTTTGGGGTTTGGGGTTTTGGGGTTTTGAGGGCTTTAGGGTTTTAGGGTTTTGGGGTTTTAGGGTTTAGGGTTTAGGATGAATATACTATGATATCTCTCGTAACACTGGAAACCAAAACTGGAAGCGATGTTGCCCTGAATCCTAAAACCCTAAAGCATCCTATAGTCTGACATCACAGTCCGTGCCTGTCAGAAGCATGTTCAACATGGTTTAGGTTGAGGTTGGTATTTCTCTTGCTACTCCTCGCAGGAACGTTAGTCTCTTATAGAAACCCTAACTGGGACCCTAACCCCATGACCTTAAACCTGTCAGGGGCAGACTGAAAAAGGCGTCTAGCAAAAGCACGCAACGAAACCTTTCTTTTCCTCTTCCACCTTAGGCCCTAAACCCTTTGATGCAAGGCTGCCATGGACGCAGTAAGGCCTCAGAGAATATACTTCTAAACCCTCAATCCTAAACCCTAAACCCTAAATCTTAAACCCTAAACCCTAAACCCTAAACCCTAAACCCTAAACCCCTAAACCCTTAACCCTTGAAGGGCGAGCCTCACCTTCCACGGCTTGAAGTTTGAATGCTCACCCATACCATTCCACAGGGTTTCCGTATGGCAATTCTGTAAGGGTTTAGGGGTTTCCGTATGGTAATTCCGTAAGGGTTTAGGGTTTAGATCCTTTTTTTTTGATACCGGGTTCAGGGTTTAGATTCTGGTATAAGACGAGACTAGGTTCAGGGTTTAGATTCTTGTATAAGAGACCGGGCTTAGGGTTTAGACTCTTGCATAAGATACCAGGTTTAGGGTTTAAATTTTTGTATAAGATACCGGGTTAAGGGTTTAGACTCTGGTATAAGATACCGGGTTTAGGGTTTAGATTCTTGTATAAGATACCGGGTTTAGGGTTTAGATTCTTATATAAGATACCGGGTTTAGGGTGTAGAATCTTGCATAAGATACCGGGTTTAGGGTTTAGGTTCTGGTATAAGATACCGGGCTTCGGGTTTAGATTCTTGCGTAAGATACGCTACACACCGGCATGCTTAGCTCGCTGTAGCTAGCCTCGTCTAGCTTGTGGACCACCAGCACCGTGGTGCCACAGCGTTTAGATTCTTGCGTAAGATACCAGGCTTAGGGTTTAGATTCTTGCGTAAGATACCGGGTTTAGGGTGTAGATTCTTGCGTAAGACGGGTTTAGGGCCGGGTTTAGATTCTTTAAAACCAAGCTTGTTCAGGCCCCTGTGTTAGGGGTCATGGGGTTGCTGTCGGTTGGATTTTGGGCGTGGTTCCAGGGAGAGGGTTTAGGGCTAGCTTGGGGCCCAAAACACATGTTTTTTAGGATTGGAGGATTGGAAAAAAGGTATTACAAATTGTAACCCTAAACAGGTGGGTCCTTCAGGTAGGGTTAGTGGAGTTTTTGTTTGGGTTTTCAGCTAGTAAGTGGGGATGTGGAGTGCGATTGCAAACTTTAGGATTTAAGGCAGACGAGCAGCTATCAGAAGCATGCAGGGGAATCTTCCACACCTAAGGAACTTTGACGACACCTCGGCTGTCGGCGATACTGACACCTTCACAAGGGAGTTCCAGCAGGAATACAGCATCGGCCTTGGGACGACATGAGTTTGAGTCGGAATACACAGCTACGGCTGATGATATAAATCCTGCATTACCTATAACAAGGAATATACCATGATTCCCATAGTTTAGGGGCCTTAAGGTAATGCAGGCTTTTTATCATCAACAGCTATGTTGGATGTTGACAGGGTCCTTTATGCAAGATTCCCTAAATCCGAAGAAACACCTTGAACCCTAAAATCGTTGAACAAAGAACTCTAGTGCAACGGCGTCAAACCCGAAGCCCTTGACCGCAAGCCGCTACACCTCGCCGAAGCCGGATTCGCGAAGCCAATTATCTTGATGTTTCTCTGCACCGGCCAGGTCTGGCCCTTAACCTTACCCGAAACCCTAAACCCTTGTTTTAGAGTTCAGGGTTCGGGGTTCGGGTCTAGGAGTTTGCTGTTTAGAGTTGAGCCTTAGCTTAGAGTACCACCACGCGCCTGTCTCCGCCGCGTCGCCATACCGAGACCACCGGAAGGATCAAAAAAGTAGATCCTCTAATTTGGGACCCTATACTGCTAAAGGGTACTTTAAAGGAACCCCCTGAGGGGATCCATTATTTATCTAATTCGGTGGTCTGGGTATGCACCCTAAACCCTACAGTAATCTGAAACCACAGTCTGACAGTCACCCTGGCTTGCGCAGCTTGCCGAAGTCCGTGTCGAAACACCAAGCCCGAACACGGTTTAGGGTTTAGGGTTCCCTCAACATTAACCAAGCCCCAAACCCTACAAGCCCCTGAGCCCTGAACCCTAAAAGCCCTGAAACTCTTAAGCTTTAAACCCCAGGTAAACCCAACAAGACCCTAAGTCCTAGATCTTGAAGCCTACATCCTAGATCTTAAAGCCTAAATCCTAAATCGCAGGTTTATGGTTTAGGGCCTTCGAGGCTCAAGGTTGAGATTTCTGGCTTAGGGTTCGTGATTATTTTGGGGTTTAGGAAACCCTAAACCCTTACCCCTAAACCCTAAAGCCTAAGTTTTAGGTTTAGGAGTTGGGAGTCTGGGCTTGGGGGTTTAGGCTGTTAGTGCTTAAGGCTTCAAGGTTTAGGGTTTAGGGTTATCGGGTTATAGGGTTTTAGGTTTAGTTTGGGGCTGTAGGTTTTTTAGGCTTCGGGTTTGGGGTTTAGTGCCTTTAGGGTTTTATTTTAGGGTGTGTGGTTTTGGATTTTGGGTTTTGGGTTTGGGGTTAAGGCTTTGGCTTAGACCAGCGTTCAAAGTAGCACACTTTGTTTGTAAGTTGTACGGGTCTAAGCCTCAGACCCCAGAAATAAGCCCTAACCAGAAGTCAGGCTCTTCTGTGCGCTGATGGCTTTGTCGATGGTGGTGACGAATTGTTATGGTGATGGTGATGATCATGATTCATGATGATGGCGGCAGTCCTGTTGTAAACCCTACGCCCTAAACCCTAAACCCATGTGTATTACAATCTGGAGACACAGTGAAGCATCAAACCTTGAGACCCCGAACCTTGCCCAAATCCTGAAACCCCAAGCCCCAAAGCCCTAAACCGCCGGACCCTAAACCCCAAAGCCCCTTGACCTACTACAGGGGCGAAAAATATACTAGTAATATTTTGGGGGCTCCTTGTTATAATTATAGTATAATATACCCCAAAACCCTATTCTAAGTATTAAGGCCCTGGACCTAAACCGAGATGCCAGACCCTCAACCCTAAAGCTCCTAACCCCCAAACCCTAAACCCCAAACCCTTAAACCCTAAACCCCTAAACCGAGATGCGGACCCCGACTACCTTCTGGCCTCGTGCACGGCTGCGGGCATTATCATCGAGCTTTGGCCCTGATTTCAGCTTTCTTAGCGTTTAGGGTTTAGGGCTCTGCACCTAACCTTGAACTCCAAAAACCTATTTTTCTGTGGGTCCCAAAACAGAAATCTATGGTAGTTTAATGTAGTGTCTTAGGGTTTCGAGTTTATAAGGTTAAGTTTAGGCTTTGGGATTTGAGGGTCAAGGGCTTACAGGGCCAGCGCTTGCCCAAACTTCTCTCCGCGCTAGATGCACTTACTAATGTAGGGGCCTTTAGAACTACCTATACTATTTTGGGGGCTCCTCATTACAATTATAGTCTAATATACCACAACATCCCATTCTAATCATTAAGGCCCCTACATCATTAGCATCAGGGGTCCACTGCTGAGAAACTTCCTCAAGTATATACTCGTTGTGCAGAGCTCCATGATCATCCTACGAGCGTTTCTTTACGCAACCCTAAACCCTAAAACCAAAACCCTTAACCCTAAATTGAAGGAACACCGCCGTAGATGAAGAAGCCCCAGTGTCACAGTGCCTCGAAACCTTCGACACCCCAAAGCCTAGGTCCTACTCCATAGGCCTTTATAATTAGAATAGGGTTGTAAAGTGGATGCAGTCGAGTATATTCATAGTAAGGCACCCCCCAATGTGGTACAGGTAATATCCCTAAGCCCTAAACCCTAAACCCCAGGACCCGAAGCCCCAAAACCTTACACCCCCAACCTGGTATAGGTAATTATGTAGGCCCCTATATGGGTAGTTCTCTAAATGGGGGTGCCTCTTTAGGCCCCCCTTATAGTACGGCACCCTTATAAAAAAGGACTCCAAAAGGGACCCTAATTTAGAGAACTACCCACAGAAATATAGAGCCCTTATAGTACCCTTATAGAGACACTTATAGATCCCTTTAAGGAGCCCTAAAAGGGACCCTAATTTAGAGAACTACCGATATTCCACCCTGAAATCCAGAACTCCGACTCCAACTCCTTGGCCCTGCACTCAAAGTCTTCCGGTGCTTCCTCGTAAGCCTTAGGACCAGATGTAGGTTTTAGGGTCATGAGAGTTTAGGTTTCAGGGTCATGGGAGTTTAGGTTTTCGGGTCGTGGGAGTTTAGGGTTTAGGGTCATGGGAGTTTAGGTTTTAGGGTCATGGGGGTTTGGGGGAGGTTAGGATGCAACTTCCCCTGGCAACTTAGCTGTGGCCAAGGAGAACGCAATGAGGTCGGTCAACTGGCTCGGGAGCCAGTCGTTCCTTGGCTTTGGGGCTTAGCTTTTGCCGTGATGAGAGTTTGGTGTGTGGCTGTCGCGTCGAGCATGAGGAGTGGCAATTAGCGAAGTTAATTGCTTCGTCGACTAAGTTGGAACTATTCCACAGCCAAGAGTTCACAGCTTCAAACGAATTGGCCGCACCCGCGACGAGGTTTGATGATAACAGCTTCCGCATCGCTGTGCGGCGATTCCGATGCACTTAAAGGGCAGGGCCAGAATTTGAGGATCATGCATCTGAAGGATTCTGATGTAAGTTGTGGGCAACAAAGACAAGAGGCTGGTGACCGGAAATCATCCCAGCCAACGCCATGGCCGCGGTGATTCCGTTAATTAATTAGCTGCGGCAACAGTCAAACTCATCAGTCATGAAACGAGGAGGCAAGAGCTTGAGCAATCAATAACAGCGCAATCTTGGATGTAGCACTGCAAATACGGGTCTGGTTTTATGTCGCTACTTCTATTCAAGGAGAATGTACTGATTTGTGATATGTCACTGCCAGCTCACCAGTACTCGTTGCAGTAGGATCCGTAGCAGCAGCAGAAGCAGAAGTAATCGTCGTCTACGTCGCAGCAGCAGCAGCAGCGGTAGTAGTACCAGCAGCAGCACGAGGAGCAGCAGTGGTAGCAGTCGCAGCAGCAGCAGCAGCAGCAGCAGCAGCAGCAGCAGCAGCAGCAGCAGCAGCAGCAGCAGCAGCAGCAGCGCAGTAGCAGTAGCAGTAGTAGTAGCAGTAGCAGAAGCAGAAGCAGCAGCAGCAGCAGCAGCAGCAGCAGCAGGAGGAGGAGTAGTAGTAGTAGTAGTAGTTGATGCTGCTGCTGAGCAGCAGCAGGTATAGTAGGAGCACTAGCACAAATAGTAATGGGCCTAGTTGTGGTGACGGAAGTCGGCGTTGGTCGTTGTGATGGTGGCACTCACCGCGGTACCGTCACATCAGCTGCTGCACGAACTTGGACTTAATTTCCAGCAGCAATACCTAGTCCAATCACTTGTACTGACTGGCACTGGTCTAGCTCGGGCTTCACATATAAGTTTTACCAGTACTCAAAAAGGGGCATTGGCAGACATAGAAGAGTTAATCGTGTAATGGATGCGTGTGGTCAAAGTTGTGATCTGTTCTTGTCTTTATAGTGCATTCTACAGCAACCTCGGCTTCCCTTTAACCGAACAGGTGAGTCTTTTGTCCAGTATCCTCGGCTAAAGAGGCAACGCCCTGTGTTCAGCAGGAACGAAATCACAGTTTAGCGAGAGAGCTTATCTTTGGACCTCGGCGCCGTAATCCCTAATACAAGGGCCTTAATAATTAGAGTAGGGTGTGAGGGTATATTATCCTATACTATAAATATATAACGAGGAACCCCCCAAACCCTATTCTAATTATCAAGGCCCCTACATTAGCTCCTCAAGTTCATGATGTTGGGTTTGGGGTTTAGCGGTTTAGCGCTTAAGCGCCCAGGCTCTCGCATGTTCAAGGTTGAATGTTTCCACCCTACCCCGAGAGCCCAATGCAGCTTAATGGAGGAATAGAGCTTAAATTATAAGGTGCCTCATATTGAGTTTTAACCGAAACTGCTAAACCCTAAACCCCCCCTAAACCCTAAATTAAGCCTAAATTCCTTATTTACGGGGTATTGGGCTCTCTGGGTAAGTAATGTCCATCTCCTGCTTCGTAGCAGCGGCCTGGTCGGTCCTGTCCCCAAACCCGCGAACCCTAAACTCTAAACTCTAAACCCCTTATAAACCCTAATTTAGGGTTTAGGGTTTAGGATTTAGGGTCATTATACACCCTAAGACCCTAAACTCTGAACCCCTAAACCCTGCAACCCTAAACCCTAAACCCAGACCCCATAGACCCTACACCCCTAAACCCTAAAACCAGACCCTATAGACCCTAAACCAGCCTTAAGCTCCCTTGGCCGACCGGTACGACCTGGACACTGCAACTCAGCCCCTGCCCTGGTTTAGGGTTTAGGGTTTAGGGGTTTAGGGGTCTAGGTTCGGGTTTAGGGTTTAGGGGATTTAGGGGTTTAGGTTCCGCTTTGGTAAGCCCTAACAACAAAGTTGCAAACCGGATTACGGACAATTAGTGATGGGGTTCCTTATGCACTAGTCTTCAGGATAGAGGCTATTGGGTTTCTAATTTGGGCTTCTACCATCACCACAAGCAACCCTGAAGCTTAACCACGCAAGACCCCAATCCCCACAAGACACCGTGCATGTGGCTCCCAGGGATCTTCGAGCGAACACCATGTACGGCGGCGTCCGTTTCGACAACATCAACCAGAATGTCGGCCACGATGCTGCGGCAACTTGGCCCTTAGTTGCCGCCGAGGGTGAAGATGATTCATGATGATGCTGAGTGCTGCTGATGATGACGATGATGAAGATGATGATCACGTTGATATGTGGCTTTGTTGCATTGACAAACTAGCATTGGGTGAAGTCAGAACTTGCGGAAGTACGGATAGTACAGAGGTATAGGTCAGGAGTTTTCGACAAAGTACGGTTGATGATATAAGTCCTGCATTACCCACATAATTCCCATAGTTTCGGGTCCTTACAGTAATAGTTCAAGATCGGTCTTGCCCGAGCTAGTGCCCTGGCTCTTCCTTCTTTGGGGGCCCTCTTGGTTGCCCCAGGGCCCTAGACCGGGGACCAGGTAATTCCGACCACGACCCTGGAGCGATATCCACATGTCCCCACATCTCAAGACCTGTAATGTAGCGGTCTTAAGAATCTAGAATAGGGTTTTGGGGCCCACTATAGTA
>CAJNDV010030989.1:10422-21322 GCA_905221635.1 Symbiodinium sp. CCMP2456 | reverse complement strand
CCTGAACCCTAAACCCTACACACCTAAACACTAAACCCTGAACCCTAAACCCTAAAGAGGAGATATAGGCTATGAAGGCCTCGGAGCCGAAGCAGCTCCGGGATTAAAGGGTGGGTTTCGGATGAAATCTCGATGCGGGTTTAGGGTTTAGGGTTTTTTTCGGGTTCTATCCGAAGACCGGGACGTCTCAGGGAACTTAGAAATTTCGACATAGCTCAACATCAGAGCTTACAACCTTGAGCCCTGAAATGTTTAGGAGTTCAGGGTTCGGGATTGTAGGGTAGTAGGATGGACATCGTATTCACGGGTTGTAACGTTTTATAAAGGGCTTGGCGGCTTACTATGATTTCACTATCATGTTGATCATGATTGTTATTTTTGTCTTCAAACTTCAGGCATCGCCACGGTTTAGGGTTTAGAGCTTTGAGGGTTTAGGGCGCTTTCGCCCGGCAGAGACCATCCTTAACCAATCTTAAACCCCCTAAACCCTAAGCCCTAAACCCTAAACCCTAAACCCTAAGCCCTAAACCTTAAACCCTAAACCCTAAACCCTGAACCAAGCCCTAAACCCTAAGACACGCGACATGGCATCCAAACAACGGTGTCACAGCCCATGGCCAAGACATGGCCAGAAAGCCTCTCAGGCCCTACTGTAGGGGCGGGTTTAGGGTTTAGGGTTTAGGGTTTAGGGCCTTATTACTTAGAATAGGGTTTTTTGGGGGCTCCTTATTATTGGGTAGTTGTCTAAATTCGGGTCCCTTTTGGGGTCCTTTCTATAAGAGTGCCGTACTCTTTTGGGGACCTAAAACGGGACCCGAGTTTAGAGAACTATCCTTATAGTTGTAGGCCAATATGCCCACAAAGCCCTATTCCAGTTCTTAAGGCCCCTACATAAACAACCCCGAAGTCCAAACCCCTCCGCCCAAGCCGGCGAGACCTTCGAAGAAGCCTTGAAGGTACCAGTATGCCCGAAAATAATCCGTGCTTGGCACCAACCTTGTCTAGCGGTTCAAAAGGCCCCGTATCCACAGCATATGTACCCATGTCCCAATTAGTAGGGCCCCTCTATTACGCCCCAAATTCCTCCGTAAGCCTTAAACACTAAACCCCTAACCCTGAACCCTAATGAGTAGGGCCCCCCAATCTTAAGCCCCTATATTAAGCCCTAATTCCGCAGCCTTGCGGCTTCCGGATTCAGGTCGCACAACGTTCTTCGGAAGCGACGGGCCAAGTACATTGATCATTGGGTGCCTCGGCAGGATGGCTTTGAATAGGGTTTAGGGGTTTGGGTTTAGGTTGGTTTAGGGGTTTGAGGGTTTAGGTTTTAAGGTTCTAGTGTTCTAGGGTTCAGGGTTCCTTTTCGGGTCCCTTTTGAAGGGGTCGAGAAGGAGTACTATAAGGGCCGCTATCAGCGTGCTTGGGTTTAGGGTTCAGGGATTTCGGGTTTAGGGTTCTAGTACTCTAGGGTTTAAACCCTAAACCCTAAACCCCTAAACCCTAACCTTTAGGGTTTAGGGTTTCATTGGGTTCTGTACAAGGGGTCCTTTAAGGGTGCCTGTGAGGGTTCTGCCAGGGGTTCTATTAGGCTTCCAGGCCCTGAAAACAGGCCCGAAAAAGTATCGGCAACCCTAAACGCCGTGTTCGTATAGGGGCTTTAATAAGTAGAACAGGGTTTTGGGTTTTGGGTTTAGGGTTTAGGGTTTAGGGGTATAGGGGCCTGAATAAGTAGAATAGGGTCTTGGGGATATGTTATACTCTAGTTATAAGAAAGGAACCACCAAAACCCTATTTAACATGTATAAAGGCCCCTACATTACATCTTCAACAGGAGAACAGATCCTCCTGCTTAAAAGTCGACCACGAATTCATCCTGTAGTCTCCATTGTAGTTCCTTTTTTTTGGTTTAGCCAAATATATATTAAGGATTTTATAAGGTATCCCCCAAAAAGGAACTACAGATTTTATAAGGTATCCCCCAAAAAGGAACTACAATGGAGACTAGAGGATAAGTGCGAATCGCAGCCGTGGATCGAAAATATTGGTTCCCAATCACCGGGGCCCTACATTCTGAACACTTGAGATGCTTCGAACCTCAATAATCTAGGGGTCTTATCAATTACCTAGACTATGTTGGGAGTTCGTTATTACAATTATAGTAAAAATATACCCCGAAGCCCTATCTCAATTTCTAAGGCCCACAATATATAGAACCCTATCATAGATCCCTTATAAAGCCCTTCGAGGATCCCTTCAAAGGAACCCTTCTCTAAACCCTAAACCCTAAACCCTTTGAGGATCCCTTTAAAGGAACCCTATTCTAATTTCTACGGCCCCTCGAATCGGTATGAAACCGAAGCCCGCTCAGGTCAGCCTCCTCGAGGCGGCGCTCTGGGTGCGCACCGGCGTAGTTTGGGCTCCGTGTTTGTCTGACTTTAGGGTTTGGGGTTTAGGGGTTTAGGGGTTTAGGGTTTGGGGGTTTAGGGGTTTAGGGGTTTAGGGTTCAGGGTTGTGTGTGTGTGTGTGTGTGTGTTCGAGCAGACTACTACTAATTACTGCTACTGCTACTGCTACTGCTACTGCTACTGCTACTACTACTACTACTACTACTACTACTACTTCTACTACTACTACTACTACTACTACTACTACTACTACTTCTATCTACTTCTACGGCGGCTGCAACTACTACGATTTCTACGACTCACGGCCGTGACTACCACAGCGAGTACAGCGGTTGCTATAAGTATACCGTTTCTGCACTCCTGATACTACTGCTGCTAGATAGGTTTGTTTGTGCTGCCGCTATCGTCGCTGGCTTCCTTGGGAGAGTAGAATTAGAAATTAGAGCTTCGTTGAAAGCAGCAGCAGGTTGCTCCTAGCACTGCACTCCGGAGCCGCAGAGTTTGCCTTTCCCAAGCGCAGGGTGCCATTCCGCTTTGCAAAGTCATCCAGGAGGAGCCTCAACCACTGTATGATCCTGCAGCATATGCCCCAAGGCTACATTTGCTAGTGCTTAAGGGCATCACGGAGAAGTCGGTTTTGTGGTTGTCATATTCAGCGGGTAGGACGGCAGTTACAAGTGCCCCATTTATGTCCATCACCGTGGAAGTTGGGCTGCTGAGTGGCAGGACAGCCACTGTAAACGCAGCCTTAGATGAATCGGTTGAAGCATTGAGGCTTCGCGCACAGGCTGCGCTTGGAGCTGGGAGTGGTCGGCTAGTAGGCTCATCTGGAGCCGTTTTAGATGGAGCTGCACTGGTCAAAAGTGTTGAGGTGCAGAACGGAGATTCACTGACCCTTCAGGTAAGCAAAGTGCAGGCATGTAGCACCAGAAGGTCTTTTGCTGTCATTTTTGGCGATGCATCCGTGGTGACCTGGGGTGATATGTGGGGTCGCGCAGACCCAAAGGCCCTTCAGCAGCTTCAGCATCGGCTGAAGACGGTGCATAGCATCAAGTCCACCAGGAAGGCATTTGCTGCGATTCTCACAGATGGATCCGTGGCGACCTGGGGAGATTCCGCATGTGGTGGCGATCCCTCCGTCCTTTTCATTGCTGCTGGCTTTCCCGGGGACATGTCGCGTAGTGTGTCAGACCAACTGAAGAACGTCAAGCAGATCCAGGCCTCTGCCAGCGCTTTTGCTGCCATTCGTGGCGATGGAACTGTTGTGACGTGGGGTCTCAGTGTTTTTGGAGCCGACAGCGATGCGGTTCAGGAGAAGCTGAAGGATGTGCAGCAGATCCAAGCCTCTGAAGGTGCTTTCGCGGCCATTCTTCGTGACGGAGCTGTCGTGAGCTGGGGTGCCGCGGGCTCTGGGGGTGACTGCCGTTGCGTGCAGGACCAGCTTCAACATGTGCAGCAGATACAAGCCAGTGTCGGCGCTTTTGCTGCTATTCGTGCCGATGGAACTGTCGTGACCTGGGGTGATTCTGCGACTGGGGCTGATAGCAGTTCTGTGCGAGAGAATCTGAAGAGTGTGCAGCAGATCCAGAGCTCTGAAAGAGCTTTTGCTGCAATTCTTGCTGAAGGAGCTGTCTTGAGCTGGGGTGATGCTGACTATGGGGGTGACAGTCGTGATGTGCAGGATCAGCTGAGGAATGTGCTTCAGATCCAAGCAAGCAAACGGGCTTTTGCGGCCATTCTTAGAGATGGAACTGTCGTGAGCTGGGGTCATTCTGGCTATGGCGGTGACAGCAGTGCTGTCAAGGAGCAGCTGAAGAATGTGCAGCAAATCCAAGCATCCGGCGCTGCTTTTGCTGCCATCCTCGGTGATGGAACGGTGGTGACCTGGGGTGATGCTGACCATGGTGGTGACAGTGGAGCTGTACAGCACTTGCTGAAGAATGTGCAGCAGGTCCAGGCATCTGACAGGGCTTTTGCGGCCATCCTTGGGGATGGAGCTGTCGTGAGCTGGGGTCATCCTGAAGCAGGCGGTGACAGCAGCGCAGTGCAGGATCAGCTGAAGAATGTGGAGCAGATCCAAGCTTCTGGTAGCGCCTTTGCCGCTTTGCTGGCTGATGGCGCTGTCGTGACCTGGGGTGATCGTAGAGCTGGAGGTGACAGCGATGCTGTGCAGGATCTGCTCAGTAGGTAGGCAGTCCAGTGTACAAATCTGGGGCCGGAAGGATTCGCGAGGATGGAGACAAATCAACCACAGCAACGAGGAATGCGAGCATGCACTTCCTGCTCATGGTCCCTTGTTCGTCTCCATTCTCCGAGTGCAGCTGCAGAACCGCGTGCTAGAATGCCACCGGGTTATACACAAGTGTCAGAAATTGCAGACCCTAGCATGCAACCCTAAATAACGACTAGGGAGCTCTCATGCGGACCCGTAGGTGCTGATTGCCTTGTCAATACAACTTAAGCTCTTGTTCTTCAGCCAAGCTGCGGCTTACTAAAATCAAGACTTCGAGTGCCGGGTATCAGCAAGTATCATCAGGTTCTCAAGCCCTTAAACACTAAACCCTATACCCCTCAACCCTAAACCCTAAACCCTAAACCCTAAACCCCTAAACCCTGAACCCCTAAACCCCTAAACCCTCCTGGTTTCTCTAATGCTGAATCCTCAGCTCAAAACCTGAAACCGATGCCAGGATCAAGATGAGGAAGCCGTCAAAAAGGCAGAGACGGCCCTGCGCCGCTGGACTGAGATTCTGGGTTTTAGGGTTTAGGGTTTAAAGGTTACGGGCTAAGGGTTTAGAGTTTAGGGTTTAGGGTTAGGGCTGGGCTTTATGGGGGATTCGGGTGTATATAGGGAACTAGCAACGAGCTTTCAGGGTTTTGGGTTTAGCGTTCAGGGTCTAGGGTTTAAAGCTACCCTCATCCACTGCTATAACCTATACAATTTGGTAGGGTCGAGTTTAGTGGTGATTGTATTTGTTGTGCCTACTGTCCAGATGTCGCTGACGCCCAGGAGCTTCCAGTAAGACAGTGTTGAAGACAGGGCGACCAGGATCTTGCAGAAGGGCTTGGATGCTGGGATACGTATAGCAGAGTACGAATATAGTCGCATGAGTAGGACCGAGAGTGAGGCTGTAAGCCCCAAGCCTGCTAATCCCTAAACCCTCAACCCCAAAACCGTAATCCCTAATCCCTACCCCTCAACCCCAAAACCCTAAACCCTAAACCCTGAACCCTAAACCCTAGACCCTAAACCCTAAACCCTAAACCCTAAACCTAACTCCTTACATCCTCAAGTCATCTCAGGCCCTGAAACCCAAAACCGGACGTTCGAGCTGGTATAGGTTTAGGGTTGTTGGTTTGGGGTTTTAGGTAAAGGTTTAGGGTTTACTGTTTAGGTATAGGTTTAGGGCTTATGGTTTAGGGTTCAGGTATAGGTTTAGGGTTGATGGTTTGGGGTTTTAGGTAAAGGTTTAGGGTTTACTGTTTAGGTATAGGTTTAGGACTTATGGTTTAGGGTTCAGGTATAGGTTTAGGGTTTAGGGTTTGGGGTTTTAGGTAAAGGTTTAGGGTTTACTGTTTAGGTATAGGTTTAGGGCTTATGGTTTAGGGTTCAGGTATAGGTTTGGGGTTTAGGGTTTAGGGAGAGGTTTAGGGTTTATGGTTTAGGGTTTAGGGACAGGGGTTCGTGGTATAGGGGCCTTACAAGAGGGCTTTGGATAAGGTTCGAAGCCCCCCTAAACACCTTAACCCTAAACTTGAGACTAGAGGATAGCTTATAGGTCTGAGTGTGTACTAATATCTATCTATCTATCTATCTATCTAAGAATCTATCTATCTGTCTATCTATCTATCTATCTATCTATCTATCGATCTGTCTATCTATCTACCTATCTATCTATCTATCCATCCATCTATCTGTCCATCTTTCTATCTACCTCATCTACCTATCGATCGATCTATCTATCTACCTACCTATCGTATACGACATATATCTCCATGTATCTCTCTCTCTATATATATATATGTATATATACATCTGTACATATGTACTTGTGGTATCATAAACTCCGTGACCGTGGTCTACTCACCAAGGCCGTTCTATTATGTGAGGTCCAAGAAGATCTTATGTACGAGACATGTTCATTGTTTTAGGGTTTAGGGTTTAGGGTTCAGAGTTTCTATGAGGCAACCTCCTGCAGCCCCAAGCTTACGTAGGTCACCTTGCCTACAGAGCCCAAGATCCCTTAAATAAGGAATGTAGCTTAAACCTGAATATGAAGTCCCTTATGATTTAGCTATATTCCTTACTTAAGCTGTATTGGGCTCTCTGGGTGAACACAAACTGTGCCAGAGGAGGGTCACCCGAGCCTGAAATGGGGCTCGCAGATCTACGTATGGAAAGCTTCCTGACCCTAAGCTAAACCCTAAACCTAAAAACGACCAAAGCACCAACCCTAAACCCTAAAGCCCTAAAGCCCAAACCCGAAAGCCCTCAAACCCTCAGCCTTTCCTGCACAGCCCGAACTTCGGAACTCGAGGCGGCTACAAAAGCAGCTGGATTTGGGGGAAGAATCCTCGCATCGACACGAGCGAGCTGCGTCGGGACAGATGGGAGGGGTTTCGGTGTTTCAGGGTCTGGGGGTTCTTTGGTATGTCAGGAGAGTCCTGAACCCCAAACCCCTGTGATGTAAGGATGTGATGTTTGATGCGCTGAAGATGCAGAGAATTCGGAGAAATGGCCAGTTTGTTGTGTGATGTTAACCCCTACATCCTTAAATCCCCAAGCCCTGAGCTGTGCTAGTGACTTCGGCTGGGTAGAACAACTCAATTTCGAAGTGAGGGACAATCGCGGACACCACCCATCCGTGCTCCGAG
Organism: Symbiodinium sp. CCMP2456; assembly: GCA_905221635.1. Classification (NCBI taxonomy): domain Eukaryota; class Dinophyceae; order Suessiales; family Symbiodiniaceae; genus Symbiodinium; species Symbiodinium sp. CCMP2456. The sequence goes on along the minus strand of CAJNDV010030989.1, from coordinate 14,045 downwards.
AGCCTTGATTGATTCCTCACAGGCGGAGCGGCGGAGCAACCTCAAGTCTCTTGCCGGGTCTCCTTGAAAGTACTTGCTCAATGTTTTAGTAGTAGAGTAAGTAAACTCTAACCTTGTTTTAGGGGGTACTCTCCCTAAACCCTAAACCCTAAACCCTAAACCCTAAACCCTCCTCTATAACCCCGAAGGTTAAGCTTGGGTTCTCCAAAAAAGGAGCCGGACCAGAGTCTCACATGGATATAGTTCAGAAGAGTCACCAGAACGACCAACTGAAGTGGCAAGTGTGCAGAGCCTGCTAGGGTCTAGGGGTATATTATACTATACCCTAAACCCTAAACCCTAAACCCTAAATGGTATAGGTGATTAGCAGGATAGATAGGCTGGCGCGGATACAAGTTTTAGCGCAGCAACACGACCACAGACAGACAGACGGACGCAGACCGAGCCAGGGACAGAGACGGAGACAGAGACGGGGTGGGTTGGTTAGTCGATTGGTTGGTTGGTGGATGAGCCCGAACATCCCAAACCCGAACACCCCAAATCGAACAGGAGCAGAGTCTTCAAGCTGGGGTCAGCGTGGCGTACCTGATCTCGGACGAATTCCTTGACACGGCGTGACTTGGTCACGGAGGTTTCGGGTCTAGGACTAGGACCTATAGGGTCTAGAGTCTACGTTTCGCGTTGCTTAATTGCTGCGGGTTTGGGGTTTTGGGATGTACTGTAGAGGTCGTGCCTCACTGGTAATTTTTTATATTCGCTTAGAGTTACAGTACATACTACGTATCTGGCAATGCTAAACTATTACGGTTCTGGTAATCTTAAATAAAATTTGAAACCCTAAAACCCTAAACCGTAAACCCTAAACCCCTAACCCCTAAACCCTGCTAGTATCTTGCCAGAGCCGCAGAAGGCTTGCTTGCCGTCGAGGGCGTAAGGGCTTGGGGTCACAGTTCGGATGGCTCAGCCCTCCCGAGCTGGCTTGAGGGTTTAAGGCCTAGGGTTTAGGTCTAGGGTTTCCTTTTCCCCTTTTCCCTACACCCTAGACCCTAAACCCTACACCCTACACCCTAAACCCCAAACCCTACACCCGAAAGGTTGGGAGTTTAGGTTAGGGATTGGGATTTAGAGGCGTTGGTGGTTGCCCCAAGAGAAGTCTTCTGACGCTAAAACCTGTTCGATGTTCGCGACACACCGACTACTATTCAGGGTTAAGGGTTTCGGGTTCAGGGTTTAGGGTTGCTGTTACTGTTAGTATTGCTCTTATTCTTACTATGATTCTGACTATTTGCTATGTGTTATTTGCTATAGCTACTAGTGTTTCTGTGACTGTTACTGTTATTACTACTGTTGCTTTGACTCTTACCCTTACCCTTACTCTTGCCCTTGGCCTTACTCTTACACTTACTCTTACTCTCTTACTGTGACTATTACTATTACTGCTGTTTGTGCTGTTTCTTACTAGTATGTTTACTGTTTACTTCTCATCATTGTTACTCCAGTGTTACTAATAAATACGATGCCAGCCTTGGGACCTGCAGCTGCACGGCATTTTTGAGCGTTCAAAGACTGGCCTAAACCCCAAACCCTAAACCCTCGCAGTTCACGCTCTATTTAGGGTTTAGGATTTCGGGTTTGCCTCACCCTAGGGCTTTGGGTCCCGGTGAGTAGAAATTTGGCCTGAGAACTGGGTGTTGCTTGGGAATCTTGTTCTTGCTATTCTTGGTTTTTTGTCTATGGTATAGACACACCGTGCTTTTGACAGCGTGATTTTTATTTTGGGCCAAAGGGGGCGTATAATAGACGACACGATGTTGGCAATTAATATAGGGGCCTTAATAATTGGAATAGGGTTGGGGGGTACATTAAACTATAATTCTACCAAAGTTATAACAAGGAAGCCCCAAAACCCTATTCTAATTATTAAGGCCCCTACATTATAGATGACACGATATTGGCACTTAGACACTTTGGGTCTTTTGCTTCAGGGCATGATTGTACCAAGGCTGCAAGCGACTGGCATGAAAGCTGCGAGCTGAGAGGGCTTCAGTTGCGGCTTGGGGTTCAGGGTTGTCCTAGGTAGTATTCGGGAGACCCCTTAAAGGGGATCCTTCTTAACCCTACTTATGGCTCTCTTAAAAGGGACCTTATTGAGAGCGTCTATGTCCGCAAGGGTCCCCCAATCCCAACTACAGGGTCGAAGCTGCAGCATTGGAGGTCTGGGGTTTGAGACGGTAGTCAGGAGCCTGGTTGAACAAACCCTCGATTCTAAGTCCCCAAGGCCCTCAACCCCATCCCTAAACCCGAAACCCTAAACGCCCAAACCCTGAAGCCTTAAATCCCTCCTTGCTCACCAGTCTGAACTCTAAACCCGCAGCCCTAAACCCCAAGACCCAGTCGGCTTTCTGACAGCTCCCAGTGTTGATGATCCTGAGCTCCACTGTCTGTCGCCTGTCAGCGCTTTACCTGGGCCTGTGTAAAGATACTGTTACCAAACCCCAAACCCCTATTCTAATCACTACGGCCCCCTGTATTAGCATGGTTGCGACGCCTAGAACTGAGTACCCAGAGAGCTTAATTAAGGATTATACAGCTTAACTTATAAGGGGCTTCATATTAAGATTTACGCTATATTCCTTATTTAAGGGGTATTGGGCTCTCTCGGTAGTCCCTTTCCTCATGCGTCTTCAGAATTCTTTTCATACACCCTAAAGTCCAAAGCCCGACAGCCCTCACGCCCTACACCCTAACCTGAACCCTGTTTAAGCCCTGAACCCTAAACCCTACACCCAAGACCCTAAACCCTACACCCTGAACCCTAAACCCTACACCCAAGACCCTAAACCCTACACCCTGAAGCCTAAACCCTAAACCCTAAAGCCTCAAAGCCCTAAATCCGGAACCCTACACCCTGAAGCCTAGCACCTTCAGGGGCCCTCAGCTTTTAGCATCCGGCGACGAGGATCCGACCTTCCACGACCTGAAATCGGCCTTCTTTATGGGTCTCTTGCCCGGTTTAAGGGTTTAGGACGCCCTACGGTTAGGGGTTCAGGGGTTTAGGGTTTAGGGGTGAGGGGTTTAGGGTTTAGGGTTTAGGGTTCAGGATGTGTTTATGGGTGTCTTGTCCGGTTGAACATCAAGTGTAGGGTCATTTGCACTTGAATTGACACATGCGTAGCAACTTTTGAACAGTGATGTATATAGGTATATGTATGTATAACTGTATATGTATGTATGTGTATGTATACAAGTACATATATATATATATANNCTCTCTCTCTCTCTCTTTGCATTAGTATGTGTTTTATTGTGTTTGTAAGTTCCTTTTGAAAGGGACGGTTCGGCTTTAGGGTGTAGGCTGCTGCGCCTTGCTGTCTAGCTGTTTTTAATGTTATGACCTTATTGGCGATGGCTCTTACTGTTGCCTCGTGCCGGGAATTCAGAACAGTTATTTGATGGAACAGTCTGGGTAATCTTGGCAATCTTGGTCTCAGGGGGGATCAAGATTTCCATGCAAGCTTGGCAATCTTGGTCGTCTTGTCCCACTTGCCCAACTTGCTCGCCGACTAATTTACCTTTAGACGGCAAGATTGCCAGCAATCTTCTCCCCCCCCCCCCCCCCCCCC
>CAJNDV010030988.1:7897-25857 GCA_905221635.1 Symbiodinium sp. CCMP2456 | reverse complement strand
GGGTCTAGATTTTAAAATTTAGGGTTTAGGGTTTAGGGTTTAGGGTTTAGGGTTTAGGGTTTAGGGTTTAGGGTTTAGGGCCTAGGGTCTAGGGTTTAGGGTTTAGGATTTAGGGTTTAGGGAGACCTCACCCGGCATGTCCAAGTTATGAGAGCGTAAACCCTTAGCCCAAAGCCTAAACTAGCCGGGCTGTCGGGCTGTAAGGTTTCACTGTTTCACTGGGGTAATGTAGGGGCCTAAATAGTTACCCATACTATCTTTGCGGGGTTCCTTATTCATAAATACAATATCATGGGCCCCAAAACCCTATTAAAACTATGAAGGCTCCTTTAGTAAGCCCTTGTACTGTAATACCCCGTACACTACCCCCAAAACCCTATTCTACGGAGTTATGAGGCCCCTACCCTAAACCCTAAACCCTAAACCCTAAACCCTAAACCCTAAACCCTAAACCCTAAACCCTCTATATTCGACGACTTTCAAGGTTTTTTTGCCTCGCAGCCAGGCTTCAGCTCGAGAGCATAAAGCCTCGCTCCCTTAACCCTGGCGGGACCCCATAAGGCCTTCCTTGTCAGAAGTGCTTAGGGTTTAGGGAGCAAGGCTTACAGGGTTTAGGGTTTGAGGTAGTGCATTTTTTTCATAAGACGGATCCTAAAAGGCCCTACCTTATACAGCCTTCGGTTTTTTTTTGGTGCTCCCTCGTACGTTTTCCTTATCAAAGTACTTCAAGAAGGTAGGGGACCTTACTTGGGGCCCAGAGGTAAACCCTAAGCCCTCGAAGTTTGTGAAATCCTTGTTCCATGGCTCGGCTGCTCCTCCTGGGACTCTTTTGGCTGAGTCGCTGCGGAGCCTTGCGCAGTTCTGTTCAGTCCCGGCTCGAGGCAGGGAAAAGAAGCTTCATTCCTTTAGGGGCCTTGCTTTTAAAGGGCTTTATGGGGGACCTTTTGGGGGTTCAAGTTTGTTTTTGGAAGGGGGGGTGGCATGTGAAATTTTCCGGTGTTCTATTTCTAGAAGGTTTGGGTTCGGGAGTCGATGATAGTTTTTGGGGGGTTCAGGGTCTACACATGAGGTTCTCGTACACCACGCTAGCCCCAAACCCTGAACCCTAAACCCTAAACCCTACACGCCAGCCCCAAACCCTAAACCCTAAATCCCTGTAAACCTGTTTTGCGATTCCTTCTGTATTCGCCCCAAACCTTGGAATCCTTCAGACCTCTTCTGAATCATTATAGTTTAGGGTTTCGGATCAGGGTTAAGGGCCGAGGGCTTAGGGTTAAAAGGGTTTCGGGTTAGGGGTTTGGGTTTCGGTTTAGGGCTTAGGGTTAAAAGCGTTTCGGGTTAGGGTTAAAAGGGTTTCGGTTTCGGTTTAGGGTGAAAAGCTGATGATCAGAGCCTGAGTTCACAAAAAAGGGTTAAAAGGGTTTCGGGTTACGTAAAACTCCTGAACCCTAAACCCTAAAACCCTAAACCCCAAACCCTAAACCCTAAACCCCTAAACCCTACGCCCTAAACCTGAAAAGTCCTAAAGCTCTTAGGCTCCTTTAGGGTTTAGGGTTTAGGGGGCTCTCTTAGGGTTTAGGGTTTAGGGTTTATACAAATCCAACAACCTTACGCCGCTTGGAGTTCAAGCGTTTTAAGAGGGTCCGTCCGGATCGAGGTCGACGGGTCCTTTGATGTCGGCCAGTTGGCCCAGGCAGTGCACCTGCCCAGGGAAGCAACTTGGTGGTTATCGAAAAAGTTTTTTTACATAAGTTCGCAAGAAGGGTACCTGAACGGGCTCCTTCAGGGTTTAGGGTTTTGGGTTTAGGGTTTAGGGTTTAGGGGGTTCCCTCAAGGTGTTTAGAACTTTCGTATCGGTGCTTTCTGTCCATGCTTTGGTAAAAACAACAGTTTTGCCTTCTGTTCCCTCGGCATAGCCCTAAGGGTCCAAGCGCCTAATCAGCACACACTCTCCCAAATATAAAGTTACAGAACGACGATACCAATCCCAAGTACGTAATTATTGGGACTAAACCCTAAACCCCCAAGCCCTAAGCCCTAATATGAGTAGTTCTCCAAATTAGGGTCCCCTTTTAGGTCCCCAATATAGTACGGCACCCCTATAAAAAGGGACCCTGAAAGGGACCCTAGTTTAGAGAACTATCCATGTAACTCTAAACTCTAAGCCCTAAACCCTAAACCCTAACCCTAAGCCCCCAAGCCCCCAAGCCCTAAGCCCTAATATGCGCCTGTTGCAGATCCCTAAACCCTAAACCCTAAACCCTAAACCCTAAACCCTTTTTTGGGGAGAGCAGGATCTTTGGGAGCTGATGCAGAAGATGGAGCTCAAAGAGCGGAACTCCCTGGTCGACTTCTGCAAGGCCCCTGGGCTCTAAGGGTTTAGGGTTTAGGGTCTAGGGTTTAGGGTTTAGGGTTTAGGGTTTAGCCCTTAAAGAAAAGAGGCTTAGGTAAACCCTAAACCCTTAAAGGAACAAAACAAGGCCCCTGGGCTCTAACGGTTTAGGGTTTAGGGTTTAGGGCCTTAAAGCAAAGAGGCTTAGGTAAACCCTAAACCCTTAAAGGAGCAAAACTAAACCCTAGGCTTCTTCATATTAAAAGCATCGAGCCTACACCCTAGACCCTATACTAAAGCAATAAAACCTAGCACTTTTCCTTCAAAAAGCAGGGCTTATACATCCGAACCCCTAAGCTCTATTATGATACAACAACCTAAGTTCTAAACCCTGAGCCATGAACCTCTGCAAGGCAGCGATGGCTTCCATGCGCCACATCGTGGGGCAAGAGCCTCCCCTGCCTGACACTTAGGAGCACTTGAAATCAATTTCTATCTTATTAAATGAGTTGGTTACTACAACCCCTGAACAACAGCAAAAATTAAATTTGTGCAAGGGCGCCAAATTCAGTATAGGACATGGCATGCCTCGACCATGGGTGCCACAAGGAGGTGAGCATTTCTTTCGAGGACTTGGCGAAATTCCCCCTGGTACCACCACCGCCAGAACAAGACTACATCAAAGATCCGGAGGGAGCCGAGGTGGGTAGTTCTCTAAACTAGGGTCCGTTCTTAGGTCCACAAAACGGTACTAGAGGAACCCTCAAAGGAATCCTTAAAGGAACCCCTAAAAGAGAACGACCTATAGAACCCCTTTTTTGTGCGCTTATAGACACCCTTAAAGACACCCTTAAGCGGAACCCCAGAAGGGACGGGACCCTGATTTAGAGAACGACCCTAAACCCTAAACCCTAAAAATGGCTACTCAAGGTTTCGGCTCAGAACACGAGGGAAACCTGTGATCTAACCTGTTGTATGCCCCAAAACATTCAGATTAGCTTTGGAACCTGGGGACCGCCGCACCTTAAAGTAGAGGAACCTCCCTATCAAACCTTCGCTGCTTCCGAGCGTTTAGCCTGTGACTTGAGGATGGCTTCCAGCAGTGCTGATACTCGTCCCGTGCTTGCCACTGCTTTGCCACCGATAGGGAGACACACTCAAGCTCTTGAATCAGGGATAGGTTTGACTACGCCCCCGAGAGTTCGCAAACCTAGTTTGGCAGAGACACCTGAGACCAAGAAACCCAAGCTTGAGAAGCCAGATGAAGATGATTTGATGGGTGAAATGAGAAAAAATTTGATTGTGGCACCGGTTGAGGCAGGGGATTCGATTGAGACTAACAAGGACTCTGAAAACGATGTCGATATCCCGGAGTCCCCGACCTTTGCTCAATCTGCCGCTGCCATACCTCACTTTGACCTCACGCGTGAAGATGCTGAGCCAGCTGTAACTCAGAAGGATGGTGAAGACCAACGAGATGTCCATGATGAACTTAACGAAACATCAGTTCCTCGCCCTGCTTTCGCTGCCGAATTGAATTCGAAGTCCCTCCCGATGAATTTAATGCAAGCTGCCCCTAATTCGTCCAATTCACCCCACCCTAATTTACTGCCAGGTAATTCGTACATTGACCCAGCTGCAGGGACGGGCTTACGTGAGCCACAAGGACCACTCCCTTTTGGAGGAATGGTGCAACCAGAAGCACCGCCTTGGCTTCAGGACATTATGTCTAACTTTCAGGGGCTCCATGCTAAAGCTGATGCGCAACATCAGAATATCTTGACTTTCACTGCGGAGGTCCAAGCCCAAGGGATTAGGATTTCGACGCTTGAACAGGTTGCAGGAGAACACTCCAATAAACACAACCAATCCGAATCTCGTCTTAAAGTTCTTGAGGCTCAGGTAATGGAAATGACTGCGAAGTTGGCTGAACTTTCAGATGATGGCAACGGCCGATCTAGGTCCCCAGCTAGGACGGGGTTGGGAACACGCCCTCCCTCCCCCAGATCCCCGCGGTCTCCCAGAGGAGCCATACGTAATGATCGTGAAGCCTTTCCCGGTTTGTTGCCTGACCCTGAAGACCTTGATGTTGTGATCGGAGGATGGAATGATGCTAGGAAGTCTGATGCTATAGAGGAAACCAAGAACATCTTTGCAGCCATTGACCAGAGCCCCCTTCCCGCAGACATCTGGTCACCCTACAGTCGCACTAGTTTTGTGAAGATCAAACTCAACTTCCCTGACCCGAACGCTCATATATCTTTGAAACGCCAAATCCAGACCAGGCTCATCCAGAAACTCAAGTCCAAAAACTTTACATCAGGTATTCCGGGCTGTGAAGGGGTTAAGCTGTGGGCTACCAAGAGTAAAACGCCGGAAGAAAGAGCTAAGGTTCGTGCAATTGTCCTTACTAAGACCTTCTATGGCAATCTCTGCCCCAAGAATTCTGACAAAACCATTTCAGAAGATGCCCTTGAGATCTCTTGGAACGGCAAGGTCTATTATGAAAATCATCAACTGTTAGGATCAGTGGAAAGGGACGGCGAACCCAAGTATTACGATGTCTGCATTGAAGATGCTAAAGGTAATCATATGAACTGGTATCTCAAAGCAGATGTCTTCTCCTTGATCACGGGCAAGGAGCCTGAATCTTTGCAAGAACTTTGGCTCACAATAGGTCCCACCTCTCCTGAAGCAAGAACAACCACTTGACTACGAGGACCCCTCAACAAAGCCGTAATGTTTCACCCCACTAGCTGGAATATTCAGGGTAAAAGCCTTGATGACCTTAAAGATGCGTGGCCGGTACTAGGTCTGGAAGGAATTGACGCATTGGGTCTTCAGGAACTAGGTGGGTTCTCTCACTTGACATTACCGTGGACTACTGTTGATTGTGATTTGGGATCCGATGGGTTGTGGTGTTTCTATGTTTCAAGTCCATCTTTAGCATTTCGAGCGGTATCCGTAGGACTTCCCGCCAGGATTGCGCCTTTCGTTGACCATGTGAAGCCTCTTTGTTGTGGCATTTGCGTCACACTTAAATTAGATGGCTGCAGACAATTCATAATTAGTGCACATCTCCCTCATCGTCAACGTAGTGACTGCATCGACGTATGGCATGCTTTCTCTACGGAACTAGAGCAGGCTTTGTCTAATAGGCGGGTTAGTGACTCCGTTGTAGTACTTATTGACTCCAACTATGAAGTTGGACACCCCGAAACACTACTTGATCCAAATTCAGCTGATGACAGGGGTTTCTTGGTAGGGTCCATCCTTCAGACACATGGGCTGATTTCTACCTCACCATCAACATACACATGGTCGAATCAGAGAGGGTCCTTCTCTAAAATTGATTTTGTGTGGATAGGCTCACCCTGTCCGGTTCTGGAGTCTCAGAGAGTCTTGGAGGATTCGGATTTTCAGATGGGTTGTGACCATCGCGCAGTTACAGCTTCGTTTGCACTTTGGGGGTCTGAAAGAAGACAGCTACGCCAGCGTCGTAACAACAGTACGAAATGCGGTAAATGGAGAGTTGATGCTGTTAAAGTCTACCAAGAGGCTTCTACTATAGCTGAAGACCTTGATCTTAATCAGAAGGACTTTGACACGTCAACTCTTCTACAGCTCTCCCAAAGTACCTCATATAGGCCCAAATCACTGAGATACAAAGACCCCCCGCACATCACAGACAAGATTGCTCAGAGGCGACTCCTTAGAGGAAGGGAGTCGCGAGTATTAGGAAAGGAAATTACAGCCCTACGTAAAGCAGCCAAGTCTCAATGGCTCCTCGACCTGATGGATCGTTCCTCTAAAGGAGACTTCCATGCCATATCGTACTTTAAACGTCGTCAGTCTATAGTCACTACGCACTCCAATTATGTGGTCCGGGCAGGGGGGAAACAAAAAGCGATCTCTGACTTACGGAAACATTTTGTTCTCAAGTACACACCCAGCGACCCGGAGCCGCCTGACTTACCCCTTCAAATTCTATGTTCTGGCAGCGACGGGCCTCTGCGTAAACCTGACCTCATCTCGGTACCTGAGATCCAAAATGTTTTGAATACCTGCAAAACAGGCAAGTCATGTGGGGATGATGGGGTCTCTTATGAATTGCTTTCAGCCATTATCTCTTCGGACTTAGCTCAACATTTTGCTGATTTTTTCAACTCTATCCTTTTTGGGGTTGTTCCTCTCCCTGAGTCCTGGCTTCTCTCTCGTCTCACTTTTCTCCCGAAGGTACCTTTACCCTCTTCTCCAAAGCACCTTCGCCCTATTGTCCTTTCTTCAGTTGCGGGAAAAGTTTTCACTAAAGTTCTTTTGTTTCGCATGCGCCCTCATTTTCCCATTCCTATCGCTAATCAACTTGCTTGTATTAAAGGGTCCCAGACTTTAGATGGGTCAGCTTGTTTGCAGCACATTGTCCGTTTGAGCCAAGAATATCGTCTACCGTTAATTGTTATAAAGCTCGACGTCGCGGCTGCCTTTGACACTTTGTCTCACTCGGCAATCGCCCGTTTCCTCTCAGTCTGTGGTAGTCATGTTGAATCACACCTTCTCCTTCGCATCATTCTTCTCTCGAAGGTGGTTATTGGTATGTCAGATGTCTCTTGGGAGCAGCGGTTGTTACGTGGTGTTCTCCAGGGCTCGTCCTACTCGGCAGAGGTCTTTGCACGTACGATCGACTATTTCCTAGGCCAACTTATTTCTAAATGGGACGCCACTGAGCCTACATGGATTCAGTCAACAGATCCAAATGGTATCTTCCGCTCCCTTTACAATCTTCTTTTCGCAGATGACATTATTCTTCTGGCTACTTCCTATGACCAGGCGGTCCGTTTGCTAGAAGACACTATGACCACACTTTCCACTATTGGGCTCCACCTTGCACTTGATAAATGTAAATTTATTGCATCTCCGGACCTAGGCGTTCATCGTTTGGCTGTTCGTGATGTTGAAGTTAGGCGCGTCTCTGTCTTTAAGTTCTTGGGAGTGTTGATTGGTTTTCGTCTTTCATGCCAAGCTGTTCTTAGTGCTCGTCTTTCCCTTGCACATAATTCGTTCTGGGGGTATTATAAGATCCTTAAGCGCCCGGCTGGCACGATTAAGACACGTTTGTATCTTTTTGACACCTTCATTACCTCAAAGTGGAGATGGCTAGCTCCTCTTTTACGGCCCGTCACAGACATACACAATATGCTCTTGGTAACACAAACTACTCTTCTCACTTCAATTTGTGGTTTATCGAGCGACCCTTTTGTTACGTTGTCTTCCAACTGGGTGACAAGAAGACGGGCAAGTCGTATGGTGGCTCAGGCAGTAGGTCATAAACAATGGCCGGGTATCCAGACCCTGGCCTTTTTTAGCTATTGGGGGCACGTAGCTCGATTGTGGACATATAGGCACTCTCCAATCACAGTTGCATTGCATATTCGTAATTCGTATTGGTTACAGGCTTTTGGCCGCACACTTCGGCGCCAACTTGGATATTGGCCTAATTCATATCGTTTTTTGCAGTTAGCCTATGAATCTTTGCAACCAGCCCCAACTATTCCTTTTTGGGAAGATTTTGCATTACAAAAAGACGATTGGAGAACCTTCGTCCAGTTGTGGTTACAAAGGAAAAGTCTTGTGCCTACCAAATTCTACGACGACTTAAGCCAGGTTGATTTGGACGGAAGATGTTTATTGCAAGTCGGAGATCGCTTTAAGTTACTCCCCTTTCGGCACGTACCAGTCGAACAGCCGTATGGTACATCATTTGAATTAGTGGAGGAACCACAAATTGATCAAGACTGTTCTTGCTTTCAGATTTGTTCGGATGGTGGGTCTAAATCAAATAAAGGGTCCATCGCAGTAACTGTACTTTCTCCATATGCTCCCTTAGAACAGGCAATGATTTTTCAAGCCAAAGTCAAGGAGCCTTGTTCGAGCATTCGAGCTGAACTTCTAGCTGCTGTCGAGGCTTGTAAACATATTAAAGTTTTGCTACGTTACTATCCGACTATCCCGTTTGTCTTTATGACTGACTCAATGTTGGTTATTCAGGTATTAGAGGAGTATGCAGCAGTAACATGTCATCCACATATTGTTCATGAACTCATGCATTTGTGGAGACAAATTTGCCGATTCGGTAAAGTAGTCCACGTCAAAGGCCACTCAGGACACCCCCAGAACACCTTAACAGACAAAGCAGCAACTGAGGCCCTGGGGTTTGTGCATTTTCGTCGTATCCACCGCACTGTTTCTTTTAATAGAGTCTACATGACCCTAAATCACCAACCCTTTCCTAATTTTTAGGCATGGCTTTGACCAGGAGTGTTATCGGATGTGAATTGGACTTCTTCAGCAACGGGGGGGGGGGCAGGACGACATGTAAATGCCGATCCTAAGCCTGCAGTGTTCAAGTGCTAGCACCATCAACTCCGCTCAAGAGAGAATCATGGTGGAATTGACGCAATCAGCAATGCTGGAACGCGTCGGTGAGGTATTTTGGTGCGCCGTGGAGTGGAGCTTCCACTACTTGGACTTCTGTGTCTTTGTAGTTCTGCTGCTTGCAGTTCTATGGCATGTTCAGAAGCTCCAGAAACGCGTGGTTCTCGCAATTGAAACCACACGACAGCAGATGGAAGAACTGCATGAACAACATGCCACTAAAATACTCCAGATGCTTGCTGAACGCCCATTCTCTGGCGGGCCCACCTCGGTTGGTCCAGACGACTTCTCCAGCGAGTTTCGAACTCAGCTGAAGAACTTCGAGGATGAGAATACGGTCATCAAGAATCACCTTGTTAGCCTCAAAAGCAGCGTGAGCCAAATCGCTGGATTACAGGTGGAAGTTGGTGAGGTCAAGAAAGGACTGTCGGCATCAGCGGCACAACTGCTCAAGCTCACCAACGAGCACCAAGCGGTTTCAGGAAACATCAAGCACCTGATGGATGACAACTCCAAACTGAATGACGCCTCTGCAAAAGGCCTGAGCCAGATGAGGAAACAGTTGGAGGATGTTGCCCAGAAGTTTGAAGCCCTGAAGTTGGAAGAAGTCAACGACAAGATGATCAGAGTGGACACAAAGCAAGGCCAGGCAATTGATGCCCTACGTGCATTGAGCAACGACCTCAGTGTGGTGAAGACGGTGTTGGAACGTCGCATTGACTCACTCAAGAGCGACAACAAAGATGCCTACGGCTGGATCAGCTCCAACATTCGGGGCCTCAATCCGGTCGTCACCATGACTAAGAAGATCCAGGATGCTGTGGATAGGCTCGAGTATGCCGTCCATGAAGTTCACCAAGGTGGCAATGGACAAAACGAGACGCTGGCAAACTGCGAAGACAGGCTAGTAAGGGCAGAAAGCCTCCTGTCTGGCTTGATAGACCAAGTGAATGACTTCGATGGTCGCAGCACAGCCAGTGCAGAAGCCATCACGGCTGAACTTCCACTTTTGGTTGAGATCCGTGATCGACTACCTAAGCTGCCCCACCGCAAGCCGCCTTCGAATGATCGCCCGCCTGAGAACCCATCCAGTAGCTCAACGAGCCAAAGTGGGTCGCTACCTCAGCAGCAGCAACCACAAGGGGTTCCCCAGTCGCTTGGTCCTCAGACAATGCCGCCGATCCAGATCATCACACAACCACCCCAGCACGAGGTACCACAAGGAGGCAGCATCCAGCTCAAGCTGTCGGACCATGTCGGAGCCCTGACACCAGCTGCCCGTCCGAATACGATCTTCGTCCAGCAGCCGAATGCCGCAGGGAGTGTCCTGGTTCAAGAAGCAACAAACGAGGACCTCATGAGAGCGCTATTACGCCGTAGCAACTAGTTTCCGCGGAGCATGAATATAAGAATGTAGGATACTCTTTGCCTGTAGGGTACGCCTACTGTGTAAACCTTTATGGCAGTTTGTTTCGGAAGATGCATCCGCGCAACAGAGTAGCCCGATCCCACACAGAGGGACGTTTTGGCTGCAGTACCATGAGTGTAAAGCGACCTAATTCCTTGCATGCGTGCTGCCATTAATTAGTAATACCTTGCATGCGTGCCAACCAGCATTGTAATTTGTAATTTGTTGATGTGTAAATTTGTAAATCTGTGCATGTCAAATCTCTAATTCACTCGGAGTCCCGAAGCATGACTCAGTGGATAAATTGGACCCGGCTCCGGCCACTTAATTCGACGGTCGCTTTTTTACACGCACCAGAATCCCAGAGAGGCAAAACAGAACCGAATGACAGTGACAAGTGTCTTCAAGTTAGGCAGCTCTAGCGCTTTTGTAGCAGCTCTAGCGCCGAGGCTCTTCAGATGCTGTGATTGTGTGATTAGGCTCCAGCAACAGGACAGAATAGCCCTGAGTCTCCTATGCGCCCCGTACAACACCTTCCATATGCAGCATCCGGAACATGATGAAGATGATGACGATGTTGTCATGATTGGGTGCACGACTCAACACCTGACTCAACAAAGTTTGAGGCACCTGACTCAACAAAGTTTGGGGTCCACCTTTCCGTGTGTGTTGGTTGAATCAGACTCAGCTGATGACAGGGATAACATGGGCCTTGATTCGCAAACCATTGCAAAGCTTTCACGAGCCTTAGGGGTTGACTCCAAAGTTGTTCCAGTAGAAACGTTGGCGTACAGCTTTCTTTGTAAATATCGTCGTGGTGAACCTTTGCTTAAGACCCAGATTTTGGAAGTTTGGGATGCAATTCCACGGCGTTATCTGCGGAGAGCAGGACAAGCTGCAGCCTCACGTCTTTTAGTGCTAGGAGTAAACCCAAGGGCCACTAATTGCTTCACTAGGGCTAGTCAAGACATGCCCCATGTCCATGATTTACTTCAGTCCTTTGTTCAGCAGGTTGTACCGGGGTTTGTCCACTCAAGCCTCGTTATACGGCAAAACTATCTCGCGCCACCCCATAGAGACACAAAAAACGTGGGCCCGAGCCTCGTAATCTGTCTCAGTACCCATACGTCAGGAGGAGGCTTGTGGGTTGCTGACACCGCAGGGGATGTGAAGGTGACCTTCGAAGGGGTTAGTGTGTCAGGCCGCATCGTTGATTTGAACAGTCCGTTCATTTTCTTTGCGGGGTCTCGACTTCATGCCACACAAAAGTGGGAGCCTACGGAGAGAAGGGTACTGCTCACGGCATTCTCGCCGCTAGGAGCCATTCAACTCCCTAACCGCTCGCAGCAAATCTCGGAGTCCGGAAATGGAACACAGAGTCGGATTTCGGACTATTTCAGGTCGCTTGAACATGTGGATTAACTGGCTGGGGAGCAGCATTGCATGGCGGGATCATCAACAGGAATTCGATTTTCTTGAACCTTGCAATGGGGTCACATTGGAGAGTGCATGCATGTAATTCATAATTCTGCTGCCCTGAATTGGTAATTTCTCTGCACCCAATACCAAAAGAATTGACAAGCTTTCCTGACTCCCTTAATTCGAATCTTCAAACCTTAATTGATTCCTTAATTCAATACCCCTGCCAAATGCCAGCTGCCTCCCTAGGATCTGCACTCAACATAAAATTTACATGCTTACGACCTCAAATTGCTCGCCGCTTGGCTGCATTTAAGATGAGTGATGAATGATGAATGGTGTGATGCCAGGCAAACACATAAATTAAACATAAAAAAACAGCAAAACAAGCCTTGCCTGCTTGCACCACACAACCACCTCATCAATACCATGCTTTGCCACCGTCCACTCCGACCGCCCAACTTCTGCCGGGAGGTTCCTTGAAGTCTGTCATTCCTCGCAAGCTATTCACAGTTTAGGGGTCTAGGGTATTGGTTCCTCTTTTTGCTAACTCAGTACTTAATTTGGTTCTTTGCCGGAGCCCAAAGCCCCAAAACACATGTTAGAATGCTGCGCCATGGCTCTTCGCGTATCTCTGACCTTCGAAGTGGATGGACTACTGGTCAGAAACTGGAAATCTGTCTGCTCAGAGCAAGAAAGAGACCGGAGACCTGCAAAAGTTCGAGGAGTTTGAGGAATCTCACGAGATCCATCGGAACTAAAGCTATAGTGACTTCACCACAGAGATTTTGCAGACAATGAGGCTGTACATTAGCTACATGGAAGTGGGCAAGCTGCTTCCATAAAGCTAATAGGTCTTGGCTGATAGAAGCTACACCCTTGACAGAGGTCTGGCTATTGACTTGCAGCGCAGTTTTGAGGATTGTCGAGCTGCGCACTGATAGTCTGCTTTTCTTGCAAACAGCGCTTCTTGCACTTCTGTTTATGATTATCGAGACTGCGAAGGTTGAGGACAGAGCTGGTTGCAGTACAGTATAAAAGAAAACTGAGGTGACTGGTCTGGATGCTGATACCCTTACAGGTCTTTTGGGACATCCACCCAATACCCGGAACAGTTTTCGGATGGATATGTAACCTAGTCTGCCCGTTAAAAAATTGCCATATGGCAATGGCGATGGCCAACCGCGCACTCCGCGCACTCTGGATGGTCTTGGATGGAAGTGTAGCCT
Source organism: Symbiodinium sp. CCMP2456 (assembly GCA_905221635.1). Taxonomy (NCBI): domain Eukaryota; class Dinophyceae; order Suessiales; family Symbiodiniaceae; genus Symbiodinium; species Symbiodinium sp. CCMP2456. The sequence continues at coordinate 13,037 of CAJNDV010030988.1, read as the reverse complement.
AGTCTGCCTGTTGAATCACCTTGTGGTGATGTACGAAACCCGGAAAGCCTGACACATGATGAGGAAGGCAATGGGAGAAGCAGTGAGGGAGTGAATCGTGATGGGAGACAATAATTAACTACGGCCTTTTGCTGACAATGCATGCATGCGGTGAAGATGCACTGACAAGATCGTCAACAGGATGATTCTGTACTTCAGTAAACTGTAGTGTTGTGTGCGCATGTCGGAACCATTTGAACATACGGGGTTTATGGGGCTTTGACTGTAAGAAGCTTTAGCTTACTTGGTTTGGAGGGACTTACTTTTGTTTTGGTTTTTTAAAGTTACTCTGACATGTGGAGCACCTGTTTTCGAACGCCGCTTTGTCGCTCTATTCAACCTCGCCTGTGAGCTTCGTTCTCTGCCATGCGAGAGGGAAAAAAACCCTGAACGACCCAGGTGGTGAAAGCCAGGAAGCTTCATAAGCCGGAGAGATCAGGACTCTCAGGAGCCCTATGAAGCATGCTTAGGGTAAAGGGTTCAGGGTTTAGTGTTTAGGTTTCAGGGTTTAGTGTTTAGGTTTCAGGGTTTAGGTTTCAGGGTTTAGGTTTCAGGGTTTAGGGTTTAGGGTTGAGGGTTTAGGGTTTAGGGTTCAGGGTTTCGGGTTTAGGTTTGAGGGTTTAGGGTTTAGGCTGGCGGGTTAGGCTTTAGGAATGTCAGGAGCAATGCCACAGCCAAAGAAGTCGATTGAAGACTTGTTGCGGCATGTTGCCCAACGTCTCTTTCAAGTGACTTAGCAGTTGAGTGAACACGCTCTACTTTTTTTTGGTGGTACAGCTATCCAACCTATAGCACTGGAAGTTTACGCCTGCTTTTGGGCTTATGAGCTGAGCAACGCAGGTTATTCTCCTCCCTTCGATCTCCGACCTGGAAGACGCTAGTTCGGCTTTCGAATCATTTTATACCTTTCCCCTTATTAGACCGAGGTAAGCCCTTGAAACCCTAAACCCTAAACCCTTTAAACCCTAAACCCTTCAAACCCTAAACCCTCAAACCTCAACCCTAAACCCTAAACCCTTTAAGCCCTAAACCCTCAACCCTAAACCCTAAACCCTAAACCCTAAGCCCTTTAAACCCTCAACCCTAAACCCTCAACCCTAAACCCTAAGACCTCAACCCTAAACCCTAAACCTCAACCCTAAACCCTAAGCCCTCAACCCTAAACCCTGAACCCTAAACCCTAAACCCTAAGCCCTGTCTTTTTTCGAAGGGCCAACTTAGGAAGAGCCCGTGGCCTCCGCCTTGCAAACCTCCGTTGATCCCAAGTTCGCTTCAGGCGGCTATGAGGTTCGGGTGAAGAACCGGGTATAGGCGTTCGATGGTTTAGGGGTTTAGGGTTTATAGGGTTTAGGGATTTAGGGGTTTAGGGTTTAGTTCGCGTGAAGAACCGGGTTTAGGCGTTCGAAGGCTTTAGGGTTTAGGGGTTTAGTTCTTGTGAAGAACAGGCTTTTAGGCGTTCGAAGGCTTTAGGGTTTAGGGGTTTACTTCGGGTGAAGACCAGGGTTCAGGCGTTCGATGGCTTTAAGGTTTAGAGGTTAAGTGCTTGAGGGCTTTGTATGGGTTTAAAGCTGAGGGTTTAGGGGCTATGAGGTCAGGGAGAAGAACAAGGAGAATTTCCTCGAAGGCGCTGGGGTGGCCACGAAGTACCTGGAAGTCGCCACCAACTTCTTCCAATCCCGTGGTCTCTACCCAGGAAGGGTGGATGTCATCTTCAGGCAATGGTTCAAGTCTGATACTGTGCAAGTGAAAAGGATGGTAGCGGATCACCTGGGGAATATCCTGGAAGTATTGCAGAACCTGCGGGTGCACGGAGATCGCATCGGTGAGTCTATTGAATGCAATGAGAGCTCTGCCGCGTATGTCGTAAACTACTGTGACGTCAACGTCAGTGCTTTGCCAAGCGTCTCCGAAGAGCCGTGCGGAGAGCATTTCCCAGAGCCCTTTGTACTCACTGGTCGCTTTGTGCTTCATGTTTGCCCATCAACTTGGAAGCAGGACGTCATCTTTCATGCGGGCAACTTAGTCCATGAGTCATCGCATCACTTTGGAACCCGGGACTTTGCGTACGGTATGACAGGCTGCATGGCTTTGGACCAAAACAAAGCCCTTTCCAACGCAGACACGTGGCCTGGCAATACTTTACCACAGTATGCTGTATTGTAATATATTATGCTATCATCTACTACATTGTACCAAGATCTGTCTGAAGGTCGGGTTTGGGTCTCAGGATAGTTTCCTCGGGGCATCACTAGCTTAAAACTGATGCTTAGGCTTATGATGTTGTTCGTTGCCCCTAAACCCTAGTAGGATCCTTGTGAAAGCGCTAGAAACTGCCTGGTTCTGGATGGTGGCTGGGCTTGTTCTTGGTTGAGGATTCGGCCTTCTTAGGAAACGTATTCCTTCAGGTTCTTCATTATGGACATACTTGTACCGTGGAAGTATCACCTAAAGCGTAGGCTAAGTACTAAGACCCCTGCATTATAGAACCATTATGGCAACCTTTATTGCAGAGCCTGTATAGACCTCTTTCGGAGGGTCTTGGTGCAGTGCCCTAAGCATCCCAGCAAAAATCCCTAACCATCCGGGCCCTTTCCTAAACTCATTCCGCAGCATAACCGCTAAGCCTAAACCCCTAAACCCATAAATAACCTGAAACCCCTCAGTAATCCTTATAGACACCTGAACCGTAAGTTTTTAGACCCGAGACCCCTAAACCCTGGGCTCTTACACTCCGAAACGAAAAAACGCTAAACCTGATGTACATCTACTTCCTTCAGCCCTGAATCCTCGGGTCCGAAACCCTAAACAGCCTAAACCCTAAACCCCCTCCCCGAACACAAAGGGTTTAGGGTTTAGGGTTCAGGGTTTAGGGTTCAGGGTTTAGGGTTTAGGGTTTAGGGTTTAAGGTACATCTACTTCCTTCAGCACCTCTACGCCATGATCCGGGATGAGGCATGGACCAGCTACCGGGGAAGGGACTCGCCCGACCGTGGTGTGCACGAATCGAAGTATGCGCTTCCACGGAAGAAGCCGCAACCTACACCGGACTTTAGTTTTCGTTTTTTCATGGACATCTTTGCGAGATAGTCGGGTTTGGGGTGTGGGGGTTTAGGGTTTAGGGGTTTAGAGATTGTAGCACCACGTAAAACTGGCTTTGACCTCACCGAGTCTGCGACGCTCGCGCAAAAAGAGCTTGGTTGAAGGCGTGCCGAAGGCCAACTCCTTGCCTAAGCCATGAGACCTAAATTACCTAGATCCGAACTGCTTAGCATCGCTTTTTCTGGTGAGCTCTGGTCGTTCGCCTGAGTTGTGCTACACGCGGAGTGCACGGAGGTCCTAAAACCTCTCATGCTCTAGCCTGTGATTCTCAACAGGTCTTGACGGTTTAGGGTTCAGGGCTTTAGGGTTTGGGGTTTAGGGGTTGAGGGTTCAGGGTTTTGGGGTTTAGGGTTTAGGGGTTGAGGGTTCGGGCTTTTAGGGTTTAGGGTTTAGGGTTTATATTTCGACTGTTCCTAGCTGTGTCGGAGCCCTACGTTAAGAACCCAAAACCCACTTTTCTGTAGGTTCTTATTCTAAACCCTAATATGGGATTTATAGGGACCCTACCCTAAACCCTAAACCCTAAACCCTAAACCTACAAAAAAGGCAGGTTTTGGGTTCTGAAAATAGAGCAGAGACCAAGACCTCCAAGTGACGAGACGAGGATGGGCTCTCCGGTCGTCCAAAGTGGTGTGCGCGAGGCCGGACAAGCATAGGGTTTAGGGTTTAGGGGTTTTGGGTTTTTAGGTTTTAGGGTTTTTTACGTTTTAGGGTTTAGGGTTTAGGGTTTGAATAAAGCCTCGCGCCCAACTTTAAACCCCAAACTCTCAACTAACCCTAAACCCTACCTATCAAACCAAGCAGTAAATTGCCATTATAGCAGTTTAAACAAGACCTTGAACTCAAACCCACAGATCCGAGCAAGACGAGCTGATTAAATGTCAGCCCAGCCCAGCCCAGCCTAAAAGAAAAGCTCAGTCAAAGCCCAGGGGCCCAAACCTGTGCGGTTCGAAACCCTACTGGGCAGGTGCCCCATTCCACTTATTCTCGTTCCTGCATTACAAGCCCTTACTCCCTCAAAGCATTTATGAACGCCCCCCAAAACGCCTTAGGCCTCAAATCCTGTATAATTACACCAAGCCCCAAACCCTGAAATCTTCAGCCCTGCAACAGCCCCCTACAAGAATCAAGCGTAAACCCTAATTAAAATAGGGGCCTAAATATTTACCTATACTATTTTTGGGGCTCCTTTTTGTAGAATTATAGTTATAGCATAATAAACCCCCAAACCCTGCTCTGACTATTAAGGCCCCTATATTCAACCCTGAACCCAAAGCCCCCCCAAAAGGCCCAAACCCTAAACCCTAAACCCTAAACCCCAAACCCCAAACCCAAAGCCTCCCCCCAAAAGGCCCAAAGGAGGCCGCCTTTCAGGCAGCCGTCAACGTGACCTGGTCGGATGGCTCCGCGTTGATCCCTGCAGCCTGGCAGCCTGAAGGGTTTAGGGTTTAGGGTTTAGGGTTTAGGGTTTAGGGCTTTAGGGTTTAGGGTTTAGGGTTTAGGGTTTAGGAGCCTGAGCAGCTGTGAATGGGCATGCTCCTGACGGCAAGACACGATTTAGGGTTTAGGGTTTAGGGATGTATATGGGAGCTTCCGAAAATCAGGGGACTTTATTTTGGGGATCCTTATCATAAGGGTCCTATCATTTAGGGTACAGGGTCCTATCATTTAGGGTACGACACCATGTGTATGGGTGGTTCTCTGAATTAGGGTCCCTTTTTAGGTCCCCAATGTAGTACGGCACCCTTACAAAAAGGACCCTAAAAGGAACCCTAGTTTAGAGGACTACCCATATGTGTAGGTATGATGTATGTATGTACATGCATGCATGCAACGTACATGCGTAAAAATGTGTCAAAGTCCACACATATAAACCACACACACACACACACACGCTCACTCTCTCTCTCTCTCTGTCCCTCTCCCTCTCCCTCTCCCTCTCCCTCTCCCTGTCCCTCTCCCTCTCCCTCTCCCTCTCCCTCTCCCTCTCCCTCTCCATCTC
>CAJNDV010030987.1:0-52548 GCA_905221635.1 Symbiodinium sp. CCMP2456 | reverse complement strand
ACTTCCAATGTCTTCCAAACCACACAAAAAAAAACTACTAAACTACAGCTAAGCAAAAGTAAGATGAGCCGTCGGAGTTTGCAGTTCGGGAGAAGCGTCCTCTCTATGAGAGGTTGTTCACGCTATCCAATGAATGGAAGCTTGCTCTGAAGTCTGACCCGACGTCTATCACGCTGCCACTTCGGGCACACCTTTGGCGCTGCGCGATTGTGTCGGTGCTGGACGAGCTGGAGGCCACTGTCAAGCAGCCTGCCAGAGTTTCCAAGATGTTCGAGCAAGGGTGGCTAACTTCGGAGGACCCGACCACTGCTCGCATGACGTACCTCAGGTGGGACCACGACAAGCAGGCTATGGTGCGCGACAGAGACCGCACGGACGCGGGCACCATTGAAGAGGTCACTCGCCAGCTGCAGCATCTTCGGGCCATGGCTTCTCATTCTCATTTTGTTCGGAGGTTCCACGCCACAAGGAAGCTACAAGAGTCGCCAGACGCGGTGATTACAATGCTCTTTGAAAGTGGGGGCGAATGTGAGCGATCTGTTGCTGCCAGAGTGCATCTTCACTCGCTCATTCTGTGCTCCGTATGGCAGTTGGCAGGGGTTATGTTGCGGCCTGATCGTATACAGCGCAGTCAGCTTGCCAGAACGATTGCAAGCTAAGTGTCTTCGATTTGTCTATATCCAGCACTTTTCTGGCCTTGCATTGCCCGTTCCCCCCCTTTTATTTTCCTCCGCTCGAGGGGGCGTTTGGATTCGGGGGGTTCCGTGCGCTGCATTGGCCCCGCTCATGTGATATCATTGAGCACTCAGCACGATTGAGATTGTGCCCTCCAGCTGCATCACTGCATTGCAATGTTCTTGTGAGCGTATTCTGTGGCATAGCAATATGCTGCTGCAACCATCCCTCTTTGCCTGGATAAGGCTGGAAGGGCTCGCTGGCGGTGATTAGTCTTCGGACCGTGTTCCGCAAGGAGCCGCTTTCCCTCCTCAAGCAGGCATGACCACACATCTGGGGCAGGAGCTGTGCGGACTCTTAATACTTTCGTCTTGTACTGGACATCCTCCTTGCGGAGGTGATGGTGCTTCACTTCAAAGTTCGCTGACCAGTTTTTTGTGATTGACGCTTTCTGTCTAAGGGCTGACTGCGGTGATTGGCTTCAGAGCTCTGCCCGCTCTCCCTTGCGTTCAGGAATGTTCCCTCCTTGGGAGGTGCTGGCGTCACATTCTCGATGCTCCTGTCGGGTTTTCTCACTTGGTGCATCTCTATCGCTTCTTTCATTCAGGTCATGGAGATGGCTTCAAGGACAAGTACGCTGGAGGCACAGCATTTGTCACCTTGCTTGGGAATCCTTGGGTTGCATGCTTTCGAATTTTTCGGCTGCAGCACCCTCTCACCCTGCTCAGGTTGAGGCTAGAGAAGGGACCGCTACGCATGCGGGGAATTCAGTGCGCAGAGATCATGAAGACTTAAGTGTGGCAGACTCGGAGCGCAACACATTTGTTCCTCCGGTTGGAGGTGGCGGGTACCCGGAAACATCGTTCCCTACAATCGCCGAGACTGGGGGGAGGAGTTCACATTCGAGACGACCGGTCACTCCTCCGCGCAGCACAAGATTGTCTGGCAGCCTTCAGGGATCTTTCGCGGGCGGCAGAGGCGAGGAGGCGTCAAGCAGTTCTGGTGGCAGGCCTGTTCCTCCTCCTCCCCCGGGCCCGCCCATGGTATGGAGGCGGAAAAGCACCACGCAAGAGATATACGCAACTTCCTCACCACCTCACTCACTTGAGGAGGGTTCGGCTGAGGTGCAACATGGTCGCTCCTCGCTGGAGGTCTCCATTCCTGCACCGGCTCCTCAACGGATTGCTGGTGGCTGTCCTCCCTCCGGGGAGGTGACAGAGATCGAGGAAGCCCATGGGACCGCAGGCTCAGTGGGAGTGGATGGATCTGGGCCAGGGACAGATGTGGTTAGTGGCGCCGCGCCCTATTTAACGGGCCCTAGCTCCTCCAATTCTCCTTCGGCGTATGCACTTGATCGCATTTCCTCTGCTGTTGTTGAAGGGGCAGGTTGCCTCCTCTTGATTTGCTTATCTGGAGGTGCGTCGACTCGGAGCGTTATTTCACGCTTCCCTTCGCATGCGATGATTCGTCTTTCCTCCCCTACGAGGGACGGTGAAGTGGGTTTGCCGGCTCCGCTGCAGCTTGATCTTCTTGGAAAAGGAGGATCCAGAGCAGTTTATGGCCTCCTTCAAGCACGCTTTGTTTTCAAAGTGGGTGCCCCTGACTCATGGGGAGACGAGCTGCTGATTACGCGCAGTTGGGCTACCAGCCACCACAGTCCAGTACCAATTACTTACTCCGGAGACCGCCTTCGGGCGGAGATAATTGAAAGCTCCGCCTCGGGATCTGCTCGGACTACCACCTTGCACTATCCCATGACTATGGTCGAACGTCTGTCATTGATTGAGCCAACGACGCTCTCTATCCTTGACATCGCGCATCTTGCTTGCATCATTGCAACTGCTGCGGCAGGAAATTACCTGGTGAGGGACGTGGGGCCATCGAGTTGGCTCGTTCGTATGTACGATACTGCTCGCCCATGGGGAAGGGATCCGTCTCGGGGAGAAGCTTTTGGCATCGAAGATGTTATCATGCAGCCTATCATCTTCGACTTCGCCTCCTGGGTCCCAGTTGGCTCTCCTCCGTTCCGCAGGCTGTCAGACGTGAGGCGGACCGCGGGGTTCCGCAGGATGCTTCAGATTACCACTGGAGCGGCCAGGTCATTTTCAGATGTGGTCTTGGATGCATTACATCCCTCATCATCCTTCTCATTGGCAATAAGACAGGTGTTATCCGCCTTAAACACGGAGGTCAGATTTGCTCTTCTGCGCCGCCTGCGGCTCTCATCTATGTTTTTGCTACAGCTGGGTGACGACGAGTTCTCATCTGTTCCCAGAGGCCTTAGCACCAAGCTCTACATACGTGTCCCGTATTTTCAGGATGGATATGACTTGGTGACAGCGAAACCGCACACGGCACGTGACGGCTCTGAGACAAGGGTGGCCAACCTGGCCGTGCACGACCTGCTTGTTTGGCAGCTGGTGGGGGAGGTCTGCTCCAGGGATGCCCTCCGCCAAGTGGAGGCAGTGGAATCAGATGGCACTGAAGAGGGATCCGGTGATGAATGAAGGGGCGAGTCTGTTTTCCTGGGCTCTGACAGCATTCTTTGGGACAAACTTTGCACGACAGGCATTTCCGCCCCTCTAGGGCCTCGAGGTGTTTCCTCTGGGCCCCGTTTTCTACGGATGTGATGGCGGACTTTAGATCAACGTTTCTGCACGGTTACAAAACATCACGATACTGCTGCGATTCAGATCATGTGTTGCTTGGTGCCTGCATTCACATGTCCATGCCTGTGAGTAGGTGCTTCCTTAGCTGTGGTGCTATAGTTGCAGGGGCCTTAGTGGCAGACAGGCGGGTCGATACTTTTCTCACTCCTGCAATTGTGTGTGATGTGCATGCCGCGCTCAGTTGTGTCAGATATCGAGACGAGAGGCGGCCTTCCGATTTCATTCATTCCATTCCTCCTTCGGAGGTGCTGTGGTGACAGGCTCGTTGGACGGCCAGGCCTTCGATTGGTCAGCTCACTCACAGGTCAACCGCTCAGTGTCTGGTTTCATGGATTTTACGTCACTGGGAATCTGAGCTTAGGATGTGCCCCACGTATACGCAACATCTACAGACATGTGCCTTGCCCTTGTGCAGTGTGGCTCTGAGCTGGCTCAGGCTTGTGCTGATAGGCTTCACCGTCTGTCTCTCTAGACATGACGGCTGAGCGGGTAGTTGACTCTGGCGAGCTCGATTCCCAGGAGCTCTTAGAGGCAAGGATCAGTTTGATCGACGTGGAGCTCGCAGAACTCCGGGCGATTACTACGGAGATGAGACTTCAGATTGGCGCCCAGCATCAGGAGATACTTCGATCTCATCGTGTCATCAATCAACTTCAAGAACAACTCCTCGGAGTGCTGGACTTCATGAGGGGGATCCAACGTTGCGCGGATGAGGCGGCGCTTCGCTTGTCTGACGATGGACGGTGATAGATGGTGTGGGGCGTAGCTCACAGTTACTGTGACCGCCTTCTGATGACGCTGAACTTACTCTTATCTTCCCACGGGGGGGCGCATTTTTGTAATGCGCGAGTTGAAAACAATGTGCTATAAATTCGCCTAGTTATTCATTTCCTGTCCTCCTCTGGAGGTGCCGTTTTCATATTCTTATGAGCTCATCCACAGCGCTGTCTGGATCTCAGGTCATATGGAGGTGATCTTCCTCGTGCATGCTTCTCTTGACGGAGCACTTTAGCTCTGGCCTTGGCAAGTTTTGCTTTAGTGTCTTAATAATGCACTTGGGCGCCACCCTCTCAATGAGAGGTTTGCATAAGTGCTGTCCTCTGCGGCCGATGAGGTTTACCAGAGGTGCGTGCAGCCTGCATAGGATGGACTTGAGACCTGATCCACCCGCCTGCCACTTGGGGTTGCTTTTTGCCTTTAGGTCTAAAGTTTAGGAGCACTGGCGTCTCTTGCTACTTACTCATTCCACAATGTCCAGCCCTCTTGCCGTACGGCGCCGAAGAGACTCTCTCCGGGACTGTGAGCAAGCGGCGACTGTGGCTCTCGCGTTCTTCGCTTACGGTGCCCATTTGCACCCGGGGGAGCCGCCGGCCGGAGCTGGCAACATGGCCTTCCCTTGGCTCTCCACTCCGGATCGAGGACAAGATAATGCACTGCAGTCGTTGGATTGCAGTCGGTGCCTCTCTGACACGCAAGAACCTCCTGCACACTTATATTGGAGGGGTCACGAGTTGGAGTGGGAGCATCATCATCCACTCTCGTTCTGGGTGCACCTCGCGAGGGCCACGGAGGAGTTGTACGAGGATGAGCTTGACCGCGTGACTGCGCTCAGAAGTGCGAACAGAGACACGGTTCCTGTGGATCCTTCGGCAGGCACTGCCACTGAGATGACGGAGACTGGCGACGAGTGACACTCCTACTTGCACTAATTCCTCTGTCTCGGCGGAGGTTCAACTGACTCCTCTGCCAGAGGTTTCGCAGCGCCGTTCAGTGTCACAGCTAAGTTCTGATTGCATGCTCGTCTCAACAAACTCTGCCAGTGCATACGAGCATGATCCGGCAGTCGAGTCGACTGCGCTGCATAGTCTCTGTTACATGTCACGCTGTCTGAGGACTGCTTGTGGGACGAACTCAGATGCTGTCCCCCGCTTCCATTCAAGGCGCTTCCGGACGCATTCCTCTCTCTGAGAGGTGATATCCTTTGGACTTTTTAACTTATTTATTTAGTTTCTCCCAGAGCTTGTGCTCGGAAGCGGCGATAGTTGTGTGTTCTGCACACACCGATCAGGTGCTACATTGTACAGTGGCATTGACAAGGTGGGCAGCCTGCCACGTCGTTGCACAGAGTGTGGGCATTGTTTCATGCTGATACTCACGACGTTCTGCCGTGACTCTGTCTCTGGTCAGGCTCAGGCATCAGGTCGTACGACATAAGCATTTTATGCCCTGCTAGAGAGCCGCATCATGTCAGCTCCGGATCCTACCGAATCGCACTCGGCTACTCTGCCCAGAGCAGAGCGCTGCCGTCTGCGGTCGAGAACCGCAATTGCATCGGAGACTCCTGATCCGGCGTTAGCACATTTCCGTGCGGTTCAATTAGCCGTATGCCATAGACAGTTAGAAGTCGAACGGATGGCCATATGGGGAGAAGTCATGCCTGCTATGACCACCTCGTCACTGTCGATTTCACCGCAACCACCTGCACCTGAACTCTATCTTGCAGTTTCTCTCAAGGTCGAGGAGCTGCCCACCTATGCTCCACACATCACGATCTGCAAGGCTGCTATCAGAAGCAGGTTGCGCATCAGCGAGCTCATAGAGGAGCTGAAGTGCTGGCTGGATGGCCATGAAAAACCAGCCTATGTCATCTTGGCGCCATACGGCAGAGGCGGGCATTGGCAAGTAGTCGAAGACACGGGCATGCACGAATTAGTACGCAATCTACAAGACAGAGTGGCACAATGCCACTCCTTGGAGGTGCTCTGGCTACCAGACCCACACATCTCGTTCCATGGCCTTTTCTAGTCGGCCTCGTTGCCACTCTCACTTGCTCGGGGGAAGGAGGCGGTGATGCCTCGTTATTAATTTGGTACTTGGTTTGGATTTGAGATGAAGCGAGGGCATTCCTCCCTCCTCTCGCAAGCTGGCCCTGCACGCACGGGATACTTGGTTGGATGCCGGTGATCGAGGCGAACGCATGTAAACGTATTTTCTGCAAGTTTGAGCAGCGGCTCGTTTACATTGCTGCTCTGTATACTATGTTGCTTTACGCACCGATCAGCCTACATTGGCAACGGAGGCAGCCCATGCAGGCAAAATACCCGCATGTCGGACAACGAGCAACTGCCACCTTGCGAAGTTACGACTGCCGTGGGTTGAAACGGGCAACCGCCCTATCGATGCTTGAGCACTTATACATTAGCTTCACATGCGTATTGCTTCCTCCCTTGGGGAGGTTTCGTATCCTCGAAGAGGACCTACGACAAGGTCAGGTATCCTCAGGCATGCCGACTGATGTTGAACCTTGCGTTGGCGACTTGTCAAGTTCGGACACGGAATGTGCACACTTTTCCTGCCGAAAGGCGATCATCGTTCCGATCTATCTTCACGGAGGTCGACCCGCATTGGCCGGGCCCTGACTTCTGGGGTCGCTATGTGCCGCCTCAGCGACATAAAGTTCAGTGCCTTGTGGTGTTCACCTCAGTCTCAGCCCTGCTTTCCTCTCTCAGAGAGGTTCACACATATATACTGAGACTTGTGGAGGCTGTCTGCTCCCCCATCTCCCCCACCAGGTTGCAGTGAAATTGGTCCGTGCCCCACACGCGCAGTTCTGCCGTGCAGGAGACATGATACATACTCCATGCATGCTTCTGCCGTTGGAGGTATGAAAACGCCTGTGACCTTCTGCATCAGCCTTGGTGGCTTTCTTCTTGCATCATGTCATTTTTGGTGGTGGCTGATGGCAGCATTGGCATATCACATTGCTCATTTCCTGCCTATTGATCTCAAGTGGGATGCGCCTTTTGGCATTGTTATTTATCCTGACGACCCCATGCAGTCCTTCTCCTCAGCTGGAGGTGTCCATGCGCAGTTAGCTGATGCCGTAGGAAACACGTTTCACTGACGGGCAAACCCTGTCGCTCGACGGATTGACACCTGTCGCGGAAGGAAGGAAGGAATAGCTTGTTCAAGCGCCACTCTGGCTCTACAGATGTGCGGCGCGCACTCAGGTAGGAGGCCCTATCTCTAGAGGTCCCTAGCGTGTCTAAAGGCTCGTAACACTCGAGTTTGACGCCAATCCCGCGAGCCATATCGATTGCTTGGTTTTCATTTTGCATCAACTGCGGAGGCGACTTTTCAAGACGAGGACGGAGATTTACAGCGTACTGGATTTTTGCCTGCGTTCTTTTCACGGCATTGTACACTACGGAGGTGTCTCCTCCTGCAGTTGTTTGCTTTGCGCTTTCTGCCAGCAATCAGTGGCCGCAGCACGCGGGACTTCTGAGATTTCAGATCTGTTCACCTTCGAGAAGACAATAGGCCGAGGCTGGGCGAGAGATTTCAGCCACCTGCCTGTTCCTCCCTTCCGAGAAGTGCGTGTCCGAATAGCGAGCTGTGCTATCCAGTCTGGAAGGCTGTGCCCCTCCTCTCCCAGAGGTGACCATACATGTTTTGCACTGCGGGGGGGCCTATACTGTCCACAGCACCTCCAGAGGTCCGGTCCCAAGTCCGGGGGTTGGATGTCAGCTGGACTGAGCCTCAGACTCGTCACATCTTAAATGCTGCCCCAACTGGCGTGAGGGTTGGCGGAGTCCCCACTCCGTCCGTAAAGCAAAAGGGAAATTTGCAGGGCTTGCCCATTGTCCGTGATTCTTTCGAAGGCATTAGCTCTACTTCCTCTGATCGTGTCACGTCGAAGTCGTCGACATTCTCGGGGAGGACTACGCGCCCCTCGCCTAAGGCGAGGGGAGGACAGTATCAAGTTGCTACGTGGAACTGCAGCGGGTTGTCTAATGAGATCTTGGAGGAGATGCTTGCGTGGATGAGGGCGAACCCCTCATTTGCAGTGCTGGTGGTACAAGAAACGCACTGGAAGGGTGAAGGGGTCAGGGAGTGGCGCAGTCAAGAGTTTGCTTTTGTGCACTCTCCTCACCCTTCCTATCGTAAAGGGGGTGTGCTCACGATTATCCGACTCAAGGAATTTCCGTTTCGCGGCATTCGGTGGGTCGAGCATATGCCAGGTCGTTTACTGGAAGTTCGATGTCATGGACGGTACTGCGATGCGTACTTCATTAACGTGTATCAGCAGCCGCGGACGCATGGGTCTCGGTCAGAATCCTGCCGAATTCGCAATGACTTCTGGGATCGACTGTCTAAGTGTTTGGAGCGCGTGCCAAGTCGGGCGGGCTTGACTGTTGGTGGAGATTTCAATATGCAGTTTCCGCATTTTCCTCCCTACGCGGGAGGTGGGCTTTATGATCAGAGCACGGACGCCGAGGAGGACAGGACGCTCAAACACTTACTGCAGGTTTATGACCTTTCTGTTCTCAACACTTGGTCAAAACCTGGCCGGGCATGGACGTTCTCCCACGCGGGAACTCGTAGTCAACTTGACTACTTGCTAACCAGGAGATGTCATATGCTGCCCAGGCACTATGGCATACGGTGTACTCCGGCACGGACTGGGCGCTTTGCGGGATGGCGGAAAGGTGGGCATGATCGCCTGGAGGGGTGGGTGTGCTCTAGATGGCGGCCGTGGCAGCTCAGAGATGACTTGCGTTCTTCACGCGCTTGCCCTCAGGGGCCAAGTAAGGAGTTGAGGGAGGCGTTAGAGGGCTCCCCACCTCAGTCCACGCTTGAGTTGGACTCGGCGGTCTCAAGGCTTGCGGGAGGTGTCTCCTCCTCGCCTTCCCCCCCTGCCGTTGAGGGCACTTTCCGCCTGAGTCACTACTGGCAGCTGCGGGACAGGCACGATGCTCTGCGTTCCAGTTTAGACGCCGCCCCCAGGTTCCGGGACGTCCTGGCCGCGTTTGGGTTGCGAAGTCAGCTTCGTGACTGTCAAAAAGAACTTCGTGCCAATTACCGTCTTCGAAAACGGGCACTCTTCAGCCGTGTTCTCGCACAAGCTTCCGAAGCTGCGACGAAGGGGCGCACCGCAGATCTCTATCGCGCCATTAATTTGTTGTGCCCTAAAAAGAGACAGATGGCCATTCGCCTGCGTGACTCCGCAGGGCATTCGCTCTCCCCACAGGAGGAGTTTGAATGTCTACGGCGTCATTTGTATGATCTGTTCCTGTCGGAGGCTGCTCCTCCTAATCCGTCTCGGGAGGCCTTGATTGAGGCTGCGGATTTGCTTGGGTTTAGGGAGATTCAGGATGCCTTCACCGAGCTTCGCTCGGGTAAAGCTTGTTCTCCTGGCTTATCCTCTGTGAGCCTCTGTGGCTCAATGGAAAGCGAACGGTCAGATCTTGGTTCCGTATCTTTACGGACTCATACGCCGCTCTCTGAGTGAGGGGGCACTGGAGGGTCATTGGTCTGACATTCACATTGCTTGGCTGCCGAAGGAAGGAAAGTCGGCTAGCAACCCTGCCTCCCTGCGCACCATTGGATTGATGGGGGTTGGGGCCAAGGTTGTCTTGGTAGCTTTGAAGAATGCTCTCATGCCTCACTATGAAGCTGCCTGTGCGGGCTGGCCTCAGTTCGCTTATCGGAGGCGCTGTTCCACGCTGCATGCCATCTTGCGGGCTCGCCAGCATGAATTACAGGCGATTGAGGTCGCTGAGGGACCTAGCACTCAGGGATGTCACTCGCAGGATGTGAGAGGCGGCATTCAGCTATGTGTTGATCTTGAGAAGGCATTCGACTTGCTGTCGTACCAAGAACTTGACGAGGCCCTCAGCTGGGCCTCTGTTCCGGTCTCCCTCAGGGGCCTCATCTTGATGATTCATGCCCAATCAAGGGCAACACTGTCCCACGGAGGCCTCTCAGGCAGTGTGCCCTTTGGTAGGGGACTCAGGCAGGGCTGCCCTGTGGCACCATATCTTTTTTCTATATGGACTTGCTACACCATGTTTAGGCTGGATAAGCTCTTTTACTCTGCGTGGTCTGCTCACCATCTGACACTTTTTGCGGATGACCTGCACTCGGGGTGGACCGTTCACTCCCTTGACGAGGTCCGACGTGCTCTGCGTCAGGCTACCACACTGCTGGCCTTCATTGAAGACAAGGGGATGAGGATCAGCTATAAGAAGACGGTGCTCATCGTTAAGCTTGCGGGGTCTGGCTACAGAAGGTTCAAGGAAAGGAACTTTCGCTGGCACGGTTCAAAATGGGGAAGCTTGCTTGAGGTTCGGGGCAGATACGTATTCCTGCAGGTGGTTGAACAGCAACGCTACCTGGGAATCGTTTTGGGGTACGGAGCCACCTCTCGTGCCTCGATTGCTCTTAGGACCGACCTTGCTAAGTCTGCGTTCCAACGACTGCGTCGTGTGCTCAGGCCAGGCACATTGTACACTCTTCGCCATCGCTTTCAGCTGTGGCGCGCCTGCGTACTGTCAGTCGCAATGTACGGTCTGGCTGCGGTTCGTGTCCGCCCCATTGATGCCTCTTCTTTACAGTCAGTGCTAAGCGGCCAGCTCCGCTTTATGGACGGATCCCGACGGGACAGGGAGCATATTACTACCCCTGCACTTTTCAAGAAATACGGGCTACCCATGGTCCCCTCTGCCCTTTTGGAGGCTGAGAGTCAACTCTCTCGCTCTTGTGAACACATCCTCCACAGTGGGGCCAGCGCTGGACTGGGCTTGAAGGTTCCTGCCTCTCTCTTGGAGGTGCTTCCTCCCGCTTCCTCCATGCCTGCACCACAGGAGGAGCAACTTACTTGTCCCATTTGTCGTTCCACGCATAGATCCGCCCAGGGACTTCACATGCATTTCACTCGCTGTCACCCGACTGTCAATACACTCAGTCGCACCATGTTCAGTCAGTCGATACACTGTAAACCTGGGACCACGGAGTGTATGCGGTGTGGCCATCGGTTCCATAAGTTGGACCAATTGTCCTCTCACTTTACGGAAGGTAGATGCATCTCCCTCAAGATCGAGTCTGCACAGAGGGTAGCCTCCGCAGTGGCCCATCCCATGTCGGACGGAGGTGCTCCCCCTCCCCCTCCTGCCCTCTTGCCCACCGACGTGACCACTTCGAGTTTGGACGGTGCTGGTGGGGGTCTGTGGGCCCTAGCAAGTCACTCTGCTCTGTTCGAAGGCTCACTTCCGGACGTGCTTCAGCGCACTGATCAGATACGCATACTTGCTGCGCGCTGCGCCATCTGCGGAGTCGCCTTTAAGGGTTCCCGCATGAAGCTTCACTGGGCGGGAGCACATCCCGAGATGTTCCGCCGCTTCAGGCATTCAGCGTCCGAAGGGCTTCGAGAGCCTCGTTGTGCCTT
This sequence comes from Symbiodinium sp. CCMP2456, assembly GCA_905221635.1. Lineage (NCBI taxonomy): Eukaryota > Dinophyceae > Suessiales > Symbiodiniaceae > Symbiodinium > Symbiodinium sp. CCMP2456. Next base: position 40,977 of record CAJNDV010030987.1, on the reverse strand, counting down.
TCGGGGCGACCTCGGCAGTGGGAAACTTCAACAGGGTGAGTCGGTTCCTCCAGGCTGCTCTCTGCTTCATGGGCGTGATGGCGGCAAACTACTATGACGACTTCCCGATCGTCGAGGCGAGCTTCCTTTCCGAAGGCACATCGAGATTGGTGAGCAGGTTCCTCGACCTTGTTGGCTTTGTCTGGTCCAAGGACAAGGACAAGGCCTTCTCTCAGCAAGCGGACCTTCTCGGGGTTCGCGTCGACACGGGGGCCCCGGGCTCCAGCGTGCTCTCGGTTGGGAACAAGCCGGATAGGGCGGCCGGTATCTGTGACAGCCTCGCGAAGGTCTTGGACGACGGCTACATCCTGGCTAAGGAGATCCCCGTCCTTTTTGGCCGGATCCAGTTTTCGGAGGCCCAGTTGCTAGGGCGCCTTGGCAAGCTGGCGATGGCTGACCCTCGGTGGATCTCGCGTTACTGCGTGGGGCGCCACCGGATCAGCCAGGATGAGCGTGCTGGATTCGAGCTCCTCAGGAGAAGAACCGAGGAGGGCGTCCCGAGGAGGCTTTCGGTCATTCTTGAAGGGAAAGTTGTGCACGTGTTTACTGACGGCGCCTGTGAACCCCGTGGATCTGGCTTCGCCTGCTCCGTTGGCGGGGTAATGTACTTCTGGGGCGAAGGAAGCTGGAGCACTCGTTACTTCAGCTCCGTGCTCCCTGCCTCGGTTACTGACCAGTGGGCACGGACCGGGAAGCGCCACTTGATCGGGCCTACGGAACTTTACGGGGTCGTTCTCTCCAGGGTGCTGTGGGCCCCCTTCTTGGTTGGTAGACGGTGCATCTTCTACATCAACCACGAGGGTGTCCTTGCCGCGATGGTCAAAGGATCCTCCAGGGACCCGATCTGGAGGTCGCTTCTCAGGAGCTACGAGAGTGCCGAGGAGGAGGGTCACTGCTTGGCTTGGTTTACGAGGGTCGCCAGCTTCAGCAACCCCGCCGACACTCCTTCGAGGTGTTCTGATCCTCCGGTGGTCTTGGGGCGCGCTACCCGAGACTATCCTCGTTGCTTCGCCAGTGGGGAGCTCCTGGCACCGGTCGGAGAGCCAGGGGCTGATGTGGGGACGAAGGTTCCTGCCGATGACCAGTCGCTGGGCCGGCAAGTCGGCAATGGCGACACGTATCAGTAGCCGGGCCGGGAACCGGCAATGGCTTCACAAACTCCCCACTCGGCGATGCCGAAGAAAAAGAGGATTGAGAATCTTAATGTCCGAGTGCGAAGCGATTTGAATTATCATATTTATATGCAGATATAATGACATGAAGTTTTGCGAATTTGTCATAAACTGTTTTAATAGTCTCACCTTTACAACACACTTAAACCTGGGTCGAGTCTGGGTTGAACCTGGGTTGAATCTGAGTTGAACCTGGATTGAACTTTAAATTTGCAAATTAACTATAAAATTCTCGCCCTCCCAAACCATTCACGAGTCGATTTAAGAAAAAAGGGCAAGTGGTAGTCGTAGTAGTAGTGGTGGTGGTAGTAGTAGTAGCAGTAGCAGTAGCAGTAGTAGTGGGTTGAACCTGGGTTCGAACCTGGGTTGAACCTGGGTTGAACCAAGGTTGTCTAAGAAGCTCGAAAGCTCGTGCTTTCACGAGAAAGACGTTCGCAGCAAAGTCAAGTAGTCCAGGCTGTAGAGGTCAGCCAGTGTAGGCAAGCTCTTCCGAAAGGGAAGAAGACCGGTTGAAGAACAACCAGCGCCAGGTGACACGCCCCTTGGGTAAAAGTCCGCGGAAAAAAAAATTGAACCAAGGTTGAACCCAGGTTCAACCTGGGTTCAACCCAGGTTAAACCCGGGTTCTTGATGTTGTTGTTCTCTCCCCCCCCCCGCAAGCCCCCAGAGTTCCAACCTGGGTTTAACCTGGGTTCGAACCCCCCCCCGGACCTTGCTCCCTTAAATAAAGACGGGAGAATGGAGCGGCGGAGCATTGGGCTTTTTGAAAGTGAAGATGCAGACTATGTTCTCCCGATAAAAGAAACAGCTATAAATGAGAAGTTGGTTATGGCAGTATTTCTCGTCAGTGTCTTTACAGTATTTCTTCTTGTGCTCGAGTTAGCAAAGAAGGAGAAGATCACCTTAGTGATAATTGCAGAAGAGAAAGGTATCCCTCTTATCACGCTTCCACTTTATGGTACCACGCTGACAGAACGTATGATGGACTCCAGCGTACCAATAGGACAATAACTTTTGCGCCTTGTCAAGTATTTTGCCCTAAAGGATTGAAGAGAGAAGACAGTCTACAAGAAAACCTTTGTAGAAGTTAAGTTGTGCGGACAAAAGTGATCCTAGCAGTTTACTCTTGGCTTTAGCATTTGCACTGGTTCAAGTAGGAGCATCTTCTTATGTTTCAAGAAGCAGATTAACAAGAAGAAATGAATTCCCTGTTAGATGCAGTTCCTGCAGGCGAAGTGATTTCCCATTCCAGCAGACAGGTTTGGTCAGCTGGAAGGACTTCAAACGATGGAGTAGAGCTAAGGCAAGTTTCCATGGTTCTTAATGAGATAGAGCCCAATGCAGCAAAGAACTTCATCAAGGATGAGACTATCAATGGAAGATGCCAACCTGGAGAAGAGGTTGAAGAAAGATTCAATGTATTCCTCACGTTTGCAGGAAGGAGCCTTGGGTCAGTCAAGTATCAGCAGACACTTGGCTACGCAGTGTACACGTGTCACCTTTTCGCAATTTTCCTGTGCGTCCCAGCCAGCATGATCCCTTGGGTTATGTTGCAAGCGTGGAGTCAAAGACAAGTCAAGCTTGAAAGAAAGAAGAAACATTTTTTAAGAATGCAGAGGATTTCCCACGCAGCGAAGCAGTGGAAGAAGACGATGTTTGTAATGATATTGCTTTACAACCAATATGCAAGCAGCCTGTGCCATGGAGCAAGCTTTGGAAAGATTGGTGCAGATGACTTCACAAAACAGTCAGCAGATCAATCAACTTTCAGAAGCCTTACATGCACAGCAGCTCACAGCATCGCAAGTCACAGAAGCAACTCAACAAGCAGTTGTACAAGCCTTACAACAAACCTCTTTAGCAATACAACAAACTGCAGAAAGCACAGCTCAAGCACTTAGAAGTTTGGCTGAAGAGCAGGCAAGGAGAAGAGACGCTGGTGAAGTAGAGTTACACAAGATGATCAAAACTCCTGAAGTATTTGGTCCAACCACATACAAAGAGAAGAAGGAACAGTTTCCTGAATTTCGCCTCAAGATGAGAAGTTGGCTTGGAGCTCTTGACCCAGGACTGTTGCAGAAAGTTGATCAAGTTGAAGTTGACAAAAGTTCAGATCCTTTGGAAGTCAATGATATGACTCCCAGAACTCTACCTCTTTCTTGCCAGTTATACCAAAGGAAAACCTCTTCGAACAATCAAGCAGGTTCAAAGAGCAAATGGATTTAAAGCATGGAGGTTGATGATAGAAGAACACCTTCCACATTCTCGTGCCAGAAGTCTTCAATTGTTGTCAAACTTGATCCACACGAAGTTCGACCAGAAAAAGACAGCAACTGAGAATATCCTCAAATTTGAAGAACTGGTTGAGGAATATGAAAAGTCCTCAGGAGACATTGTTCAAGATGATCTCAAAGTATCAGTTGTTCTTGGCAACACAGAAGGTCCAGTACGTCAACACCTTTTGCTGAACGTCAAAGAAACCACAAAGTACTCTACCCTCAGACAGTATTTGGTTTCCTACGAGCAGACTTCCAGATGGACAACAACAGACCTCATCAATTCTCGAAAAAGACCACGGTGGACAAGCAGATATGGATGTTTCCAGAATCAAAGGCAAAGGAAAGAACAGCAAAGGAAAAGGAAAAGGTAGAGGAAAGCACCACTTTACCAAAGGAAAAGGATACAAAGGGAAAGGAAGAAGCTTTGAGGAAAACCAGCGCTACAGAGGTAGAGGAAAAGGATTTGGCAGAGGACGCGGTTTCAAAGGCACAGGTCGTGGACGTGGAAAAGGAAGAGGATACAACAGAAGCTTCAAAGGAAAAGGAAAAGGTTATGGTTCACAGAATGCTGGATTGTGTCATTACTGTCAGAAGCCTGGACACTATGAAGCCAATTGCAGACTCAAGAAGAGAGACATGGAGAGTGGAAGTATTCGTCAAGCGCAACAAGGTGATCATCAACACAGTGTTGCAGGTACAGCGACAACAGCACCTTCTAGTGCAGGAGTATCGAGTTCAACCACTTTCAGAAGTTCATCTTCAAGTCAGCAACCAATCCTGAAGCCAGGTAACATCAGGCAAGTTGCGATGTACCACATTGGAGAAGAACCAGATTCCTTTCCACAAGAATTTGAACTGGATGAGGACAATGATGAGCTCGAGATCAAGTACTTTGGTACAACCCTCAGAATTTCAGAAGTTGATGAGTTTGTGATTCACTCAGATGATGAAACTGAAGAAGTACATCCTGAAGTACAAGATCAATTATCACTTTGGTACAATTGGACAACTAGAGGAAGAACAATACCTTCAAAAGAAAGCCTCAGTTGAGAAGCCTCTTTCAGTAAGGATGATCAGAGAAGTTTTCTTTGAGAAAGCCCAGTTCATCAGCAGATCGAGGTCATTCTTGACTCAGGAGCAGATGTGTCCCTCATTCCAAGGTGGCTTGGACGAGAAGGAATTCCTTTGAAGAAGAATGATGGAGAATATGGTGGTTGCCAGCATTGCAGCTTACAAGATGCACAAGGCAACAAGATAGCTCAACATGGACTTCGCCTCTTGACTCTAACGTTTGCCAATGGTCCTGACATCTGCAGAATTACAGAAGCATTTGTAGTTGCAGATGTTGTCAATCCATTATTGGCAGTTGGAAAGCTTTTGAAAGCAGGATGGCAGATCTTTGTTGATTCAGATGGAGAAAGATATTTAGGTGATGGTTCCAAAGAGACAAAGATTCCTGTTCACTTCAATAGGAACTCGCTTGCGGCAATTGCCTATGTCCAGACTCCAAATGGCTATCAGCAATATGTGGATTGTGATCTACAGTCAGTAAGAACTGTGATTCATCTCAACAGCCACATTTAGAAGAACCTCTCAGATGATCCTGTATGGGTGAACACTGATTCCATGTTCCTGATCAAGCACAGTACCAAGCAGACAAAGTTTGAAGCTTTCCTTGGTGCTTGCACCATACAGCCTTAGAACATGGGACGCAGTGTTTGTGTTGTGGCACATAAACACGATTTCGCGAATTTTCCCAACCTGATTTGTTTTGAGATTTTCTTTGAAGCGTTGGTCCTACTTCATGTTTTACGGATGGAACCTGGAGTATGAAATTCATTCCGCAATGTATTGTTTAAGCGGTGGGTGGGTGGGAACCTCACCTGCAACAACAGTTTGTAGGGGGGTGGTAGTGCGCCTAGCTGGGGTGGGCCCAGCCATGGTTTCAAAATGATTGCAGTTGATTCGCACTGCCCTGGATGAAGCGAGATGCAGCCGATGCATTTGACTTGCATGTTCAGCATGCCGTCTTCCAGCACTCAACTACGGCTTACGTGCAGCCGTGGGAACGTGGGCCGATCCTTGGTAAGCAGCCGAGGTTGCCTCAGTTTCCTGGGATTCGGGGACGTCCTGGAACGGCCGGGCCACTTTCGGTTCGTTCCGACCAGGCTACTGCGGGGTCCACAGGTTTGCTTGGGACTGCTATTAAATTAACCAAGACGGCGGGAGTTTCGTGGGATGCAAAAGCTTCATCTCATCGTGCAGCTGCTCTTGCCAAATGGAGTCGTCTCCTCAGTCCTTACGCTGCTGCACTCTTGCGTAGTAAGTCTGTGCAGTATTGACTGAGCGGATATCCTTGCGTTGTGTGCCGCAGGATTTCCGCTCGGTCAGCTTTTGCTTTGCTTTCGCTCTCGTCCCCCCTCCTCCGCTCGAGCATGCCATGGCTTCGCCTGCGAGCCGAGTGGCTGCAGAGTCGTCTCGCGACGACGCGTCCCGAGTGGAGACGTCAATTCAACGTGGGGGACAAGTGTCCAAACCCAGGCAGACCCTGGAAGATTGGCTCGGCGACTTGAACGTTGCCGTGGAGCCCGCGGGCGAAGTCGCCCCGCCGAAGCAAGAGAAAAATCGAGACGGCAAAGTTCGCCGTCGAAAGAAACCCAGAGACACCGGGGCCGCTTCCTCCAGCGGGGTGGCGGTTTCCCACATCGATCCGGAAGAGATGCCGGACCATTTCTTCCAAGTGCCCTATAGTGGGCCTATCGTCGAAGTCGACGAAAGCACGTCTGACCCCGCGGCAAGTGCCGCCAGGGGCCAACACTTTGGCGCTGGCCCGGAAGAGGCTTGGAGTGGGCCGTTGATCGTCGAAGTCGACGACGATCGTGCCGACCGAACTTCACGTGCCGGCCATCGCGCCAACAAGGCCGTCGAAGTCGACGCGGAAACCCAAGGACCAGTGGCGAGTGCCACTTGGTCCCACGAGGCGTCCGCGGACCACATCACGTCGTCCGCAGCCCCGGCTGGCCGAAGTCGGTCCAGGGGCCCGTCCCGCAGGACCCAGATGGGCCGACGCTCCGGAGGCAGAGTTGCCGCACCACGAGCGGATGGATCCAGACCAGGCGACGGTCACGCATCCCATCCTGCGGACGCGAGTGCGCCCGTCTCGCTCGCTCCACATGCGGCACAGCACGCTGTCCCCCGGCCTGGCCGTGGGGCCCGCGCGGCCCCCGAGTGCTCCGCCGGAAGTGCAGCGCGAAGTCGACGCTGGCAGGCTGTGCCTGCGCCATTTTCTGAACCTCCATCCCAAGCTTCTCAATCAAGTGATGAGAGAAGAGCTGTCGGCCAGGGATGTAAGTACCATCCAATACAATCTGAGCAGGATTCTTTGGGAGAGCAGCTCCGAGTCGGAGACGATAAGCGAATTAGGCGAGCTCGAGGTAGCCGAGCCTAGTCGTCCGGGCGGTCAGCGAGAACAAGTGAGCCGCGCAAGTGTGCGAGTATCGTGGACCGCCCCTCCTGCAGGCGACGACGCTCGAGTGAGCGACCCGTCGCCAATCCGGTGCCTGCTGCGCAGCACGCCGGCCCCCGCGCCGCCTGCGCCGTCGTCCCACGTACGATTTCTCCTTCAGCCGGCAGTCGCAGGGGCCACCACAGCAAGTGCTGTCGCGCGCGCCCAGAGTGACGACGCGGTTCCCGGCAGCCTCGGGGACCAGGCAAGCCGCACCGTCCGCTCCGAGTGCGAGCCCTCCCGCGGGAGCGCGGACCCGCACCGACTCGGTGCCACCGGCCGAAGTCTGGCGCCCGAGTGTGGCCACGCTGGCGGCAAGCTTGGACTGTCGAGTGACAGATCCTCGGGCCGGAACGTGGCGGTTCAACCAAGTGGAGTGTTTGGCTGCGTTCCCCTGGGCCGCTCACATGACCTCTCTCGTCGGGGAAGGTGTCTGCTCCCGCCTAAATCCGGTCTGGACATGGCCTTTCTATGAGGGACCGCGTAGGTCCAAACCGGACTTCGTCCCAGGGAGTCTCGAGTGTCAGATCCCATGTCCCTCATGCAAAGAAAGGAGGTGTGGACGCGAGTGTCGTCCGTTTACGTCGACGTACCACCGCCGACACTAATGTGAGGAGTGTCACAAGATGGGAAGGCGCGTGGCCAGCCGGGCCGGACCAGGGCGCTAGCCAAGTGCGCTGCGCAGCGAAGCACAAGTGTGCCCGGGTGACGTCCTCGCAGTGCAGTCGCACCAGTTTTGTTTTCATTTTCGCGACTGGGCAGAGTTGCCGGTCGGCGACAAGGATCCCAGGTCAGGCAGAGTTGCCCGAGATCCGCAGTTCTGGCCGAGAGGCCCTTGTCTGGCTCCGCAGAGGTGCGACCAAAGACGCCGCTGTGGGCGAGACCGGAGGATGGAGTCCTCCCCAAAAAATAACGACGTGCGCGTGCACGCAGGCAGCAGGTGCCGTAGGAGCAGTAGGTGCCCTCTAGTCGCTCAGTGCCTCTGCTGCACTGTTTTCCGCCAGCGAAGTGCCTACCCCGTAGCGTGGGCTCTTGACCTTTGTTTTGCTCCCTGCCTGCCCCCCTCCTATGTGCTTGTCCGCAGCCATGGCCGATTCGTCCTCTACCTCTTTGGGACCCTTCTCCTTGGCAGCCTCGGGGATTCGCGGGCGACTTGAGAATGCCAAGGGTGCCCTGTCTGAAGTCAGCGGGGCAGACATGGAGATCCTGCGAGTGCAAGCATTGAGCAGTGGCTACCGAGAGTTCGGTGCCAACGAGGAAGAGGAAGTGAGGACCTTCACGGCTCTTCTTCTGGGGCTCTGCCCCCGCCTGCGAAGTCGGAGAACACGAAGCCAACCCGTGAGGCGAAGTCGTAAGAGAAAGGCGCGCCCGACAGCAAGCGGGCCAAAACCGAACAGGCTCCGAGTGAGAGCAGCTATACGTACGGGACTCCGACACCTGCGCCCAGCGAAGCAGGGGAGTCCCCACGCGACAAGGAGGCGGGCGGACAAGAGGAGGTCGACTACCACCCCCCCACCCCGGTGGAAGATCCCGGCGCGGAAGTGGGAGGAGGCGCGCCCCGGCCGGAAGTTCCGGCCCCCGGCGCCAGCCGCGGAAGTTGGCCAAGTGGCCAGTCCGCCACCCGCCGCCGCGAAAGCTGCCCCGCCCGCCGGCACTGCGAGGGCAGCCCCCGCCGGACGGGTGGAGACCAAACGGTTGGTCTTGGTCCCGGGACCTGGGGAGCCGGACAGGCTTCGCCGGGCGAGTACCCCGGGCCGTCAGGTCCGCGGGCCGCACGACGGCATCCTGGAGCTGATGGTGTGCGACGGCGGCTGCGGCGTTTGTTTGCAGCCGTTCGATGGACGAGTGTTCCGATGCCGAGTGTGCAGCTGGGGCTTCAACGGCTGGGGACCCAGTCAGCGGAGTTGGCATTGTCCCACCTGTTCCCAGGTCTTCTGCCGTTGGTGCTGTAGGGGCAGTTATCGACGCGCTTTTCGTGCCAAGTGGAACCTGTCAGTGACAGATTAGACAGAACAGAGCGCGGCGCGCGCTCGAGTGAGCGCGCCTCGGACGTGACGGCCCGAAGCCATTGCGCCCGTGTCTGCGCGCGTCGTGAAGTCACGACCTGACCTGCAAACGCCCCGAGTGGCTCCGCAGTTTTCCCCCGGGACCTCGAGTGAGCTCTCGGTGAAAAACAAGTCTTGTTTTTGTACAGAGGGTTCCTGCCGACCGCGAGTGAAGGAAAAATGCAGTCTGCACGCTGCAAGAGCTGGGCGAGTCGGTCTGTGTGCGCGTCTGCTGCGTAGCTCACTAAGGCCTCTCATGAGCCCAAGTTTTGACCGCTTGTTGCCATCCCACAAGAGCTGCTGTCACACGAGGCGGGACGTCCGCCCTCTTCCACAGAGGTCAAGGGGACGAAGCGATACTTATCGCTCAATGGGATACCGCACAGAAACTTTGCGGCATCCTTTGTGCCGTGCAGAACACCACTCATGTGGTGTACAAAACAGTCTACATCGGTCGGCACATCCGCCACCACTCGGCGCCCGCCGACAGAAACGGACGCAGGGCTTTCCTCTGGCAAGGGACGCTCCGACGTCGTTTCAGAGCTGCTGGACAGAGACTCCAGGTCTGAGCACTCGCTCTCCGAGGACGCAACGACTGCTGCAGGCGCGTCCTGCGCACTCGGCAGCGATCCCAGACGCAGAGGCCCTTTCGGGAACTGCTGGGAGTACGCCGCGTCCGGGCAGAACTCTCCGCAGCGAATACACAGGAGGACTTCCTCCAGCCGGGCAGCCGCCGGGCGCAGGACATGGCGACTGTATGTTTCGGTCGACTTGGCCGCCTCGTGCACGTGGTGGGCCAAGAGGCGTCTGTGATCGAGCTCCATCCCTGCCATGGAGGCCCAGGTGAGGCACGTCGTGCTGAGCCTGTTCGTCGCGTCGGAAGACTTCTCCCGCAGCGCGTGTCGCAGCCACTCGGTTATCTCGCGCGACGTCATGGGGCGCCAAGACGGGGTGCCGTCGGCCGTGAAACTGGGCTCACAGGCAAACCAGATCACTGGGGCCAGGAGAGGGACGCGCAGGCGCGCCCTGCTTCCACATGCTGTCTTGCAGCCTTATTGACCTCGCCGGACAGCCAGCTGGTCACTTGACCAGGCGAAGGCAAGGAGACGTGCAGGCTCACCGCTCGCGCTACGTCGCTGGCTCTGGCACAGGCGAACCTCATGAAAAGGAGGGCGCCAGCCGTGCAGGAGTCCGGCGAGCACTCGCTCGCCATGGCGATGGCCTCCAGCTCCTTGACTTCGTCCAGCCTCAGCGCTGGAGCGCGCTTGGGCGGGGGGGCTGCTGCCTCTGACCCTTTGGCCAGGCCACTGAGGCGTGAGCTGGACAGCGCGCGTTTCTTCACTCGGAGCTCCAGCACTGCCGCGAACCAGTGCAATGCCTCCAGGAAGCTTCGCGGCCTGCTCCACGAACCACCGTCATCCTGCAGGTGGCGGAAGTAGCCCCACACGCACGCTTCCGTTACTGGAAAAGGTTGGACTTCGGCATGCGCGGCCCACTTGAGGTAAAGGTTCATGGAGCCCAGGCGCTTGATGATGGTGTTGGTGGCTTTGTGCGCTGTGGCGCAAGCCACGTTCAACGACAACTCGTCGACGTCCACCCCGCCATCCGAACTTGTCGCCAACTCCGCGACCCCGAAAGAGGTCGGCCACTTTTCGGCAATCTTCCCTAACTGGAACAGGGCATTTTGCCTTTTAGTAGACTCAGTTTCTCGTCCCGAGCAGGCCTTGGCCGCCCAGGAGAACTGTTTCACTGGACCACTTGGTTCTTGCTTTGCTGAGGCCTCAGATGCTGTCTGAGGGAGGGTCCCGGGGTCCTCCACCCAATCGAAAGAGACCTCTCGGCTCACCGGCCAGGCAAACACTGCCTTCCAGCGGTCCACGGCCCTTCGCCGCTTCGGGGACTTACTTACTCCCTCGAACTGTGGCCGCAGCCCAAAGGCGATCCGGGCCGTCCATTTACACGACGGTCAAAACCCCGGATCAACGACTTGAGCCTTCGCTCCAGCGTTTGAAACGACAATGGTCGCCGCACTCGCACGTACTGGCTCTTTCTGCAGGCGATGCTGGGGCTCGAAGTGAGACGTGAAATTGGCGCCCGGCCCTGAGACGGCTTTTCACTTGCTTTCTCTCGCCCTGTCAGGTCATGGCTGCCTTGGTGGACAGTGAGACGGAATTTGTGCGACGAGCGGTGGCTATCCTGGGGGATGCCGCCGCGGCAGTTTTGAGCAGTGAAGAGATAAACTCCTTCGCTACGCTGGCTTTCAGCGTCTGTACTCAACCCAATCAGGTGAATGACCAGTCCGTGGCGGACTTGGCCGGCAAGTTGTTTGGGGAAAGCCCCAACATGGGCCAGCTCGGCAGGTTGCGTCGCCTGGTGTTCGAGAGTCTGTTGCTCAGCCTCGAGGACATTTCCTCCAAGACAGAGGCGGAACCCGGGGCAGCGAAGTCGCTGCCCCTGTTGGAACGCGAGAAAGTTCGCCAGCAACAAGTCTCCAGGTTGAGCGGGCTCTTGTTGGAGGGCGACCTGGAGCCGGGGTACTCCTTGGTTGACAAGGCCGCGGCCATGGCACAGGACGGAATCGTGCGGTACCTGGCGCTGAGTGTGTGCTGCAGCAGAGACTCCGAGGTGGCAAGTGCCAAAAAGGACAAAGACATACTGGCTATTGAGAACGGTGAAGTCACGGTGAGAAAGCGAGAGTCCGCGGGACAGGTGGACCTCGCGAACGAATCCAAAATAGAGAAGGCCTTCACTCGCCGCGGAGTCGCATTGGATAGGGTTGGCATCCTCACTTTCGCGGTGCACGAGAAAACCATGCGGCATTTCTTCCTGCTCGCAAGTCGACAGCCGCCCCCGGGTTTCGAGAGGCCGTCGGTGTGGTCCGTGGTACGGGCGGACAAGGAATTGTGGCTGCAGTGTGGCGCGCGAGTGCCCAACCGGCTGCAAACCGAGTGGCGGCGTGGCCCCTTTGGACGCACTGTTGGAGAAGCATCGCAACGACACAAGTGTGATCTTCGCCTTGATGCCTGTGCACGCGAGAAAGCCCGAGTGGACTGGCAAAGGCAAAGGTGGCCCCAAAGGCAGCCCCAAAGGGGCAGGGAAAAAGGGAGCCAGCAAAGGAAAAGGAAAGACAATCAAGAAATGGACGAAAGCAAAACCCGAGTGGGAAAAGGTGCGGAAGCCCAACATGCCACGCGAGCTAAAGCAGTTCGATCCAGAAGACGACCAAGGCAGAAAGTTCTGCTACGCCTTTAACCTCGAGGGCTGCGAAGCAAAATGCTCCGGAGCCCCGCCCGAGTGCGGACGAGGGGTGCGCGTGTGCATGAGCTGCTGCAGCACCAGCCACGGAGCGTCAGAGTGCAAAGTTGCCAAAGCAAAACAAGAGTGACTAATTAGAGAGCCATGTCTGATCCAGAATCGGCCTTTCTGGTAGAGCTCTGGACAGGCAGCGGCACTTTGCCCGCAGCCGCGCACAAGGCAGGCTTCGCGTCCGCAGCCATAGACCCCGCGGGTAAGTGCTTCAAGGCCAAGTCGGTAGCTTTGGACCCCGAGGTGCCCGAGGACATGGCCCTCATCTTCGACCTGCTGCAACAGCCGGGCAACAAGTGGTGCCATGTCAACCTGCCCCGCCAGACGGTGGCCCGAAAAAGCTTTCGTGCAGGTGATGCGGTGGCACGGCTCTTGCGCGACATGGACTCTCGCGGGGGGCTGTGGTCGGTCTGGATGATGGAATGGGGCGCCAAGTGGTGCAACGGGAAACTTCGGGCCACGATAGCCTCCGCCAGTACCATCCAAGTGGATTGCTGTATGTGGGGCGGATCGGATAAACGCCGCATGGTGCTGGCCAGCAACAGGCAGTGGTTCCTTCGCCTGGCCCGTACCTGCGACGGCTCTCACGAGCACTACAGGCCCAAGCCGGCTCCCGGACAGGCGCGGGCTGAGTGGCCCCCGGCCCTGGCACCGGCGGCGGTGGCTTGCGTCGTGAACCAGATGCCGGAAGCCTGCAGCGTGCGACACGCCAGCGAGGACAGGTACTGCCCTCAATTTGTGCGAGAAGTTCGCTTGGCAGGAACAAGTGTTCGCCGTTTGCAGCGACTCTTTCCCCCCTGCCGGGTGGAGTCCGCCCTTGGCCGAAAGGCACCGTGCTCAAGAGCATCAACTCGACCTTCACGGAGGCCAAGCTGGCGGTGCCAATAAGCGCGCCCGAGTGGTGCCTGCGCGCCAGCCGCCTCGTGGCGCCCGAGGGTATGGAGGCAGCGTTGCCGTCGGATCTTCTGCACTGCGTTGAGCAAGAGACCACCCAAACGGTTTTCGACTTAAGTAAAATCCGGGTGGCGAAGTTGCGGGCTCTGCTGCAGGACCTCGCGGCCGGGCACGCAGAAGAGCAGGCCCTTCCGGACACGCTCCCAGCGGAAGTGGCACGGGTGACGGCGGGCAAGTGCACCGTGGCCCTCAAGAAGACGCTGGAACGGCTCGGGCACCGAGACAGTCGCTGCGCGGACGAAATCCGCGAAGGATTCCCCCTGGTGGGTTGGCTGCCGCCTAGCGGACTGTGGAAGATGGACCTGAAACCACCGGTGGTTCCGCCCTGCGTGCTGCTGGCCCACCAGAAACGATTGACCGAGAAGTCGCGCGAGGCAGCGCTCCACAGTGCCGGCGCCCACCTGGCGCCGCAGGTTTGGCGCGAGACCAGCGCTGAAGAGAGCAAGGGGTGGCTGAGCCTGATATGCAAGGAGGAGGCCCGAGTAGTGTCTCCTCGTTTCGGCATCACTCAAAAGAACAAGATTCGAGTGATAGACAATTTCAAAGCGAGCCTGGTGAACGCGGCTTGCGGCACCACAGAGAAAATCCAAGTGGATGGAGTAGACCGAGTGATCTCTTTGTGCAGGGCCTTGCTGCGCGCGAAGCCCTCCAGCCAACGGAGAATCGTAGGCAGAACGTGGGATCTGCAAAGTGCATACAAGCAACTCGCGGTGCGCGATGCCGATAAGGCGTTCGCGCACATTTGTCTTCGTGACGAGGAAGGCGCCCTCCGTTTCGCCCAGCTGCACGCACTCCCTTTTGGCAGCGTGGCGAGTGTCCACCCTTTCCTGAGATGCAGCGAAGCCATCAAGTGTGTGGCTCGTCGCGCCCTGCTGCTGGCAATCACGAGCTTCTTCGATGACTTCACCGTAGTGACTTCAAGTGAAGCTGCCGCGCTCGTGTCCCAGCTAGTGGAATCGTTATTTCGTGCTTTGGGCTGGACGGTCGCCACGGACGCGAAGAATAACTCGCCTTTCAGCGAGAAGTTCTCAGCACCTTAGGTGTCGAAGTCGACCTTTCCGACCAGCGCAAAGGAATTATCCGAGTGGGAAATACTTCCGACAGGCGCCGTGAGTTGGGCGCGGCCCTGCGAGCAGTGCTCGAAGCAGGGGCCATGTCGTTCGAGGACAGCCAGACGCTGCGAGGCCGTCTGATTTTCGCCGAGCAGCACGTCTGGGCCCGCAGCACTAGGCAGGCGGCGATCCTTGTCGGGGATGTGGACCCAGCGGCGAAGGGGAAAGTTCCCCTGACAGAGGTGCAGCGTAAGGCCGCGGAACACCTGCTATGCCGAGTGGCAAACGGAAAACCTAGAGAGCTGCACATCTCCCCAATGAAGCAAAGGCTGTTGTGGATAGATGGTGCTTGCGAGCCTGGCGATGAAGGAGCGCCTGTGTGTTCCTTTGGAGCAGTGCTCCTCGAGAACGGTGAGTACCAGCATTGGGGCAGCCGGCTTGATGATGAGACCGCACGCGAGTGGGTGCGTAGGACAGGCAAAAGGCAGCTCGTTTTTGAGTGCGAGCTTTTGCCTTATTTGCTCAGCCTCGCTCAGTGGAGCGAGTCGCTCCAAGGATGCAGGCTGCTAGTCTTCATAGACAACGACGCCGCAAGGGCGTCCCTCAGTAAGGCCTTCGCCCGCCGGTTGGAAGGCGGCCGCATAGTTTCCAAGTGCGTGGCACTTGAAGAAGACCTCCAAGTGGAAGCTAGCCCAAGTCAAGCTTTGGGAGCTCCTTTCAAGCTGAACCTTCATGCTGTATTCCAATGTTCTCACTGGTGCCATGGTTACATGCCTCAGGTGTGCCGTGTACCGGCCACCTCTGCGAACATGAGAGCCGTCTCTTCGGCCTCTTCGTACTCGGCTGCTAATAGATGGCTTCCGGTGCGCTTGAGTCGCGTAGCTCGTAGTCTGGTGAGCTCCGGCTCCTACGGGCAAGAACCCAAGTTTTTGCGTAGTCGTTGTACTTAGTTGCTACCTTGAGTGGCCGCGGTAATACACCGTGTAACTAGCTCGCGAGTAGGTCAGACCAGACCACTGCGGTTCAAAGTCGAAAAAAGTCGACGGCCCAAGTAAGCCCCATTTCGGCTCATAGCACGGCTCTGAAGCTGTGGCTTTTGTGTAGAGGTTAGAGGCGAGGCTGGTGGGGCTAGCGCGCGCCGTAGGCCGCTAGGGTAGGTTCGATGATCGCCTGCAGAATGTTTTCATGATGGGCATGCTACTTGAGGTCGATGTGGGGCAAGCAATGCCTTGGGAGCAGGCACCGTCCCCTCCTTTTGAGTCCTTTCGTGATCTCCTGGAGGAGGAGCTGAGCCCGCTGGACTTTCACTACAGATGGGCCCTGCGCTTTGGGCCGACGACGGCCATGCCAGCCTGGCTTGTACATCTTAGGCGGCATGCACCAACCCGTGCTGATCCTCTCCCCCGTACCGAGGTCTCCTCATGGCGGGGGGCCAATTCGAACCCACCAGGTCCTAGGGACGGTACTCACCACGAAGCGGCGCGGGTGGAACATACCCCCCTGAACTTTGCCGATTTTCGGGATCTGCTGGAGGCGGCTTTGCCCCCACCAGAGTTGGCGTGGAGGTGGGCTAAACGGTACGGAATCAGACCGTACCCGCGGTGGCTACAACACCTGCAATCAGACAACCGGAACCTCCTTCCGATAGAGTCTGCCCTCCTGTCACATGCCACGGGGGATCTACGGATTGGACAGCCCTTGTCCCGCACTGAGGATGGGCTGAACAGCGCCGACCATTTTATATCCTCGCAGCTGGCCGAGGCGACACACCCGCTGATTTTTCAGATGAGATGGGTTGAGAGATATGGCGGGGATCAAGCTTACCCAGAGGGGCTCGCAATGCAAGTGCTGGACTCCTATCAGCAAGCCAATGGTTTCTCACCTCTCCAAGCTGGAAACGGGGACTCCCCTCCAGCGATGGCGACCACTGGAGCCAGCACCATTCAAGATGCTGCTGGGGGTAGCTCGCCAGCCTACACTCGGAGCCGCTCCCATAGCCCCACCCCCTCGGAGATTGCACGGGCCCTATGCCCGAGCGAGGACGTTAGCGAGAATACTACTTCGACTACCACGTGGGCACCCAAATCGCAGCAGAGCGGTGAGGGCGAACGAGATTCCCGGAGCCGCGGCTATACCCCTACCCCTTTCGAATCGCGACTCCTTGAGCAAGGACTCCATGCGATGGAATTTCGTCACAGGTGGTTTCTTCACTACGGCAGAGCGGATTATCCACCTGGACTCTTCCCACTCATCATTGAAGCGTCCAGAAGAGGCAGAAATTCCAGGCTGAGGAATGCAGAGACAGGGGCCTCAGAGGGAGGCAGGACAGAGAGTACGAGAGGGGCAGCGGCGCCGACTAGCAGCACCCCCCCCTCACCGCAGCTTTTACGCTTCTTAGATGCCATCGATGCCCCACTCGAGCCAAGGCCTTACGTCATGGCATCGGATGCTCACCAGGCAGCCTTGGACCAGCTGCTGGCAACGCAAACAGTCCACGCTTCGGACGGTCCTCTTAGTTCCCTATACACGGATCTAATGGGAGTTCAGCCCGGCATTTTTGTGGTCGAGTGGCACAGGCGTTTCCACAACATCCCGATTCCCACCGAGCTGATGGCGGAAATTCTGAATCCGGCGAGAACGCAGACATTCCACGGCCCAGGGTTCTGAGGACTCCTCACCCTGGATCCCCGCCTCAGCCACGGGAGCAGGCAGCAGAGAACGATCCCCATACAGGATGGTAGACTCCACAAAAGGACCCGTAGAGGCGCGTCCAGCCGTGATGGGCGGCCTGTGGATCCCCATGTCCTGGGAGGGGGAGGACCAGGCAACTTCTGTGGCGGTGAGGGAGGGGGCGAGCAACTGCTCGCGCCCCGCACCATACCGGAACCTAACCCCACCCCCCCAGGTAACAGCAGCCACGTACCCCCATGCAGCATATGTGGATTTCTTAATCCGCCGAGAGTCTTCACACCGCGACCGGGGGAGCCAGGTTCAGCGACCTCTTTTCAGGCATGCTCGTTGACAGGGCAGCCGATTGAAGGGCGACCTACGCCAGGTGAAATTTTCTTTTACGGAGGTGCCCTTCATACAATACCTATGTACCGGCCTAGACGGGCTACTACGCCCTCACGGTCTCGCTCGAGAGGGAGGGAGGCGGGAAGAGCACCTGGCCCTACTGAACGTGCTCTCTGCTCGTCTGGTGTCAGGACAGACGCCCTCCCGGAGCGGGTGGCGGACGGGGATAGTAACCAGAACGGTCACGCCCTCAGCGGCCCACACCTGTCTCCCGCACTTAGGAGGCAGGGACACCTGCAGCACAGCGTAGTCGCCGCACCAGCTTTTGCTGGTTGTGACGATTCTCCACCCCTGCCAAGCGGGTCTAAGGCCCAGGCTAATCGACAACAGACGCACATCTCAGGACCAGTATTCTGGACATCCTCCCCTGCAGCGACAGTCTCGGCATGGATAGCTGCAGGCCAGGCTCGATCACTCCATGCTAGTGTGAGCCGCGTGACCAGACTGCCCCAGGCGACACGGCTTGCTTCAGAACAGCGGTCTCCGCTCTGCGCGCGACTAAGAGCATGGACTGCCCAAAAGGGGAGAGCAAGACTCCTTATAACTCTGCCCTCATCCAGTGGGACACTAAGGTCGCACCGTGAGTTTTGGGCGGATGCAACACTCATCTATATGAATCACCAGACCGCCGGCACCCACGGCCCAGGCTGCTGGGGAAAAAGCCTCAGGACCTCAAATGTTGCCGGCTTTGCAAGACAGGTTGATGACCTAAAGCCGTTGCACACTCCTGCGCATGACCCGCGGCTTACTCCCGCTACCGTCACTGGCAATCTACAGACTCTCCCTCCATCGCACTGCAGGGCTTACCCTGTTATCCTCGAGCTTGCTCCAACCCACCCACTTGCCACGAAACGCCGCTGGCAAGCCCTCCTCTGCTCCGCCACATGGTGGCTACGACCGGTCTCCGCATACCAGGCGAGGCTACCCGATCCCTCACCCTCTGTGGACATTGCCGTCGGTATAGGCAACAGACGCCAAGCGCTTGCAGAGCGGCCTCCGCTCTGCGCAGCACTCAGTGGTCTGTTCCTACGCATGGAAGTCCAGAATCTCCCTCTGGCACAGAAGCGTGCACCGCTTAGGCTTCGCACAGTCCGGCCCTCGCTCTGGCTCAGAGGGGCCGCTTCTTCTACATCTCTTGCGAAGCCCCGGCGCAATCTTATCCGCACAGGCAACCCGACCACAAGACGACACTGCAGTCGACAGATTGCCCCGTGCACGCCTCAGGTGACCAGACAATATCACCGCAAGCAGCCTTCAGGCCACTGGCAAAACCTCACTTGCAGCCATTCGAACCCTAAGACCTCACGGGACCGCAGCTCCCGCCGTCTCCCTTCCTACCTTCGCAATGCTGGACTTCCGCCCAACGGGGCGCTGGCAGCAGCTCGGGAAGAGGCATGGGCGAAAGCTAAGGCGAGGGCACAGGGTGCGCAAGCTGGACAGATCGGCCCACCACCCGCCCTTTGAGGGGGGAACGCACCCCCTTCGCCTGGGCGGGAGTTTCCTGCCCCGGCTGCTGCACAACTCGAAGTAGGACTGGCAGCCGGTGAACCACCAGGACCAGCACCGCCACCTCACGAAGAAGCGGGGCAGCCACCCGAAGCATTGCCAGCATCACCTCTTCGTGACCGTCCGGACCAGCATGCAGCTCCCGGTCCGCAACCAGACGAGGTCATCATGGCCAGGGCCCGCCGCTGGGCTGAATCCGACTCCGAGCCAGACCAGGACCTCATGGAGACGGACAGAGCAGCAGAGGAGATACCAGAGGCACAGAACAACGCCCCACACCCTGGACCTGCGGACTCCGCTTCCAGGGGAGAGGAGCGATCAGCCGAGGAACAGGCTGAGAACGCCCTGCAGCCACAGAGGGCAAGCCCACAGGATCGCATGGACATTGGGTCGCCTCCCTCATCCTCGTCATCACCAGCGGAACCAGGACCAGCCTACCCAAGAGGCCATGACGGAGGTCAAGAGGCATCAAGAGGAGATGGAAACGTCCCTCTCTCCATGGCAAGTGGAGGCTCGGGAAGTAACGCCAACACGGGTGCTGGTCAGGACTCCAGAAGACCACCTACTCCACCACTGGCACGAAGAGCGGCCTACGACAGGAGGGACGGGACAGCCTGGGAAATCCGCTTTTCAAAGGCCCTTACCTACCTGCTTAGGCATGGCGCTGACCAGTTTAAGCTACAGATGGATCCTAAGGGGTTCGTGCCCGTCGACCAATTGCTGAGCACCCCCCAAGTCCGCAAACTCAGGGCCACCCTGGAAGACGTTCAAGCCTTGGTGCTGCTCTCGGAGAAGCGACGCTTCGAGCTCGACGTGACTGCGGATCAAGTCCCGCTTCTGCGTGCTGTGCAAGGGCATTCCCCTAGTCAGCGACGACGCCGCGCTGGAACGGCTCTCCGAGCATAGCTGTCCCTCTTGGCTGGTTCATGGGACATCTCTACGCGCGTATAGAGGCATCGCAAGTGAAGGCCTCAGACCAGGGGGTCACGCAGGAAGAGGATATCGAAGGCATGTCCACATGGCTGAGAATCTCCCTGGTCGAGATTCTGTTGTCTCCGGCATGAGATCAGATGCCGAGCTAGCCATATGGCTACGACCCCTCACACTCCTCGAAGAGGGTGTCAGGCTGTTTAGATCTACTAATCGTGTTTACCTCACACCTGACGTGGTGCCCCCCACGTGCATCGCCGCGGTACAGGTCCTGCCAAATGGTCCCACTTTTTGGGCTCGGAAGCGGACTCCGCCCGACCCAGAAGACCTGAGAATCGTCTCTCGCCACAGCAGCCGCGGAGCAAAAACTGGATTGCCCGCTGTCTATCTTTTGGCACTAGGAGGGGCACTCTCGCTCGTGCTTTCTATAGCATCAACAAAGAGAGTGCCCGCGCTCAAACCTATGCCCCAACAGCGTTGCCACTACACTACAGCCACCTTCAGCTATGCCTGTCAGCCGAAACCCGGTCCCAAGTCCGGGATGCGCCTACTCAGTACTTTCATCCTCCTCTTTAGAGAGGCGCATGGGGTGAGGGTTCCGGCCCTTCCTACGGGGGCCGGGGGACTGAGCACTACGTCCTTTCCCCTCCTGACTAATCTCAGGAAGCCTGTAGGAGGCAGTGACTCTAGACTTTCCCCCATCCATGTCCAGCCGACATCTATTCGGAAAATCAGTTTGCTACGCGCCATATCTCGGACGAACAATGAGACGCCTAAGTATAAGGGACGACCTCTCCTGCCTTCCTCATACTCCCAAAAACCCCCAGACGCTCGCACAGCTACACGGATACGAACCCGCCCACTTAGGCGCTCCGAGAGGTTCGTGATCCTATCTTTGAACGTCGGAAACTTAGGCACCTTCTTCTGGTCGGAGCTGAAATCTTTTCTCGCTACGTCCGCATTGGAATATGATGCTATACTCCTCCAGGAAACCCATTGGCAATCATCTTGCCAGTTTACTGCCAATGGGTGGGCGGTGCTGAACTCGTCCGGACCTGAACGCGCAGATGGGATCATGACTATGATCCATCCACGCTTTAATCCCAGGAAAATCAAGGTCGACGAGGTGATCAAAGGCCGTGTGCTTCGAGCCCAAGTCCGTACCCAACATGGCACCATAGACCTTTTCAATGTCTACCAGCACGTGTACAGAGGGGACGAGACGCAGGAACATAAGAGGACCCACCTCTTACACAAGCTGGCTATGCAAGTCAGGAGCATTGCGCTCAGACATACGGTCATAGTAGCAGGAGACTTCAACGAGGGACTCTCCACCATGCCACACCTTGTTGGTCGGAATGTGGCCTCCACTCCGACCGGGCCCACGCCTGAGGTGGGTGGCTTATGCGGGGAGCTAAACTCCTTTCTCTATGAAGCCCAACTCGTCGCTTTGAACACCTGGGGGAATTGCCCGCCTGTCACCTTCAAATCCTCATCAGGCTCCAGTCAGATAGACTTCATCATGTGCAGGAGAGTGTCCGCCGATGACCAGGCTAGACATTGTCGCGTCAGCCGGGCGCCCATCGGTCACTGGCGAGTGATGGAACACTCATCTATCACTGCTAGCATCAAAATCGTGCGCCATTTCCATCTTCCGAAGAGGAGTGCCAGGCCGCCGGCCCCCGATATTAAGGCAATGGAAACGGCTTTTCGCTTGGATTCAGACAAGGTCCAGGGACTCCGGAATGCCGTCCGGGACTCTTTTACCTTGTCCCCGCCTCGGCACCCGGACGACATTAACCAGGCCCTTCTGCAGGCATCCCTTGCGCTATTCCCTAGCCGTCGTGCTCCCAGGCCTGAAGCCGACCCCCATTTCATCTCCATCTGGGCCGCCAGACGCTCTGCCCTCTCGCTTTGGCGCAGGGATGCAAGGGGCTATTTTGATGCGTGGAGAGCGGCTTCCCGCTTCACTCGGGCTGCCTCACTCCATACCGACAGGCTCCGGAAAGGAAAGAAAGAGCAGCTCCACCAACGCCTGGCCGAGGCTCAGGAAGCAGCCAGACGACACGATCACTACGCACTGTACAATATAGTGCGTCGTCTCATGCCTTGGGCTCCTAAGGACAGAGTCAGACTAAGGGGAAAGGGCGGCCGGATAGTCTCGGACAAGAAGGAGCATAAAATCCTGGTCGACTACTGCAGGAGCACGTTTGCCCCATGGGCTCCTCCTGAGCCTAATGCACACTGTGTCGCCCCAATCTCGGAGGACATGTGGATGTCTCAACTCTGCAAGATACGCCCGGGTCGATCGGTACCAGCGGGTTCCGCACCATCGACTGCGTATCGGATGTGTGCGGACATTGTGGCGCCACTGCTATCCTCACACACTCAGGACTACTCCGTCGAGCTGGCTGCTCCTCCTGAGTCGTGGACCAACCCATCCCTTGTCTGGCTCCCCAAACCAGGGAAGATGGCAAATGACCCTGCTAACCTGAGACCAATTGGGCTATTGCGTCCAGACGCTAAGGCCTACGCAGGATGCCTTAAAACCCTCCTGCTCCCATATCTCCTACCGCACTTCAGGGACATCCCGCAATTCGCTTACTTGCCGGGAAGAGATCTCCACACTGCCACACTGCTGCTAACCGAGTGAGAAGCCAGCTCGACTTTGTGGTAGCTGAGATGTCTCAGATCGGAGGGGACCGGTTTTCCACCCGAGCCCGGCTCGAGGCGGGCGTGCAGGGGGCATCGTCCTTAGTCTCGATCTCTCAAAGGCGTTTGATCTTCTCAGTCGCCCGGCGCTTTATCTTGCTTTGGGACAAGCCGGAGTTCCGAGCTCGCTTATTGAGGCGGTCAGATCCCTCCACATGCACTGCTCCTACCTGGTGTCGCACGCCGGTCACGAGGACACAGTGCTCACTACCAGGGGCATTCGACAGGGCTGCAATTTAGCTCCCCTTTTATGGGCCATCATTACCATCCCAATTTTGTCCAGACATCGAGCTATACTGCCACGGCTAACCCGTACACTATGTTCGCTGACGACGTCACGGGATGCTGGCTTTTCCACTCGCTCAGCGAACTGGAAAGTGCGACTTCCGATATACGCGACCTACTTAGGCACATAGAGGAGTTTGGGCAGGTAGCAAACCCGCTAAAGTCTAGGATCATGTTTGCTGCCAAAGGGGCCTCACTCCGGCAGTGGGCTAGGGGGAGAACCAGCACGCAAAACGGAGTCCGGCTCCTAGACGTGGGCAAGGAGGGTGCCCCCCTCCTTGTCCCACTGGTTGATGAGATCCCTTATTTGGGGACTATCCTCTCCTTTCGAAGAGGCGGAGACGCTACCACAGCATTCAGACTAAGGGAAGCCCACCGCAGGGAGGGACAGCTCAGGCGCTGCCTGAAAACGCGAAGCCTTCTCACGTCAAGTGAAAGAATCAAGATTTGGCGCACATGCGTTCTGTCAAGTGCTCTATTTGGTCTCCACATGGAGTTCCACACACCACGCTCCGTCAGAATCTTGCACACCTGGTTCCACAAGGCAGCAAGAGGCATCACTGGGACCCCAGCGCATATCACCAAACTTAGCAATGCGGATCTCCGCGCTAAGTACGGGCTTTCAGATCCCGTTCACTTGCTGCTACAAGCTGCCCGCCGGAAGGCAGTACTTGCTGATGGCCAGGTCTTCTATGCCTCTACTCCCTCTGAAACTGCCAGACTTCAGAAACTTGTAAGGCATTTAGAAGATATCCTACGTGCGGAGGCATGCCACCTTGTCCCGGCACCTTCCGACAGCGCTTTCCCTTGCAGCGTCTGCGGACTTTCTTCCCCTCAGTTAAATCCCTGCGCCAGCACGAGGCCAGAAAGCACGGACGGCTCACCGAGCAGGCCTCGGTCACCTTTGACGCGGGTGTGCACAGCCATCAGGGCATGCCGCAGTGTACCAGGTGTGGTCGCAAGTTCTTTAACATGAGATCCCTCAGTGGTCATGTGGCCCGTGCTGCTTGCATGCCAGGGATTGTACCCCACCTTGGTAGTGAACCCCCTGATGACACACCGGCTCATACCGCTGGCCAGGGTGATTTCCCGCCCCCTACACTCCTGCTTAGGCAGGACAGCACGCGACGGGAGGCTGCTGTAGCCCCCCTCCTCGTCGCTGACACGCATGCCGCCCATTTGGCCAAACATTGTGGTTTCTGTGGGCAGTGGATGCAGGACGCAGGAGCTATAAAGACACACTTTCTTAGGGCCCATCCCGATGAATGGAACCATTGCCTGCCTCACTTAGAGGCGACCACCATGAAGTTCAAGTCATCCCTCACGAGGGGCTCGCAGTGCCGCTGGTGCCAGAGGCCAATCTACGGGGAGGGAAGGCACGCTCTACAGTGCCCGGTCCTCTTCCAAGTGGCGATTGCTGGCATACTTCACACTGAGGGGCAGGCATCAGCTATCAACCTCGCCGACCTGGACTTGACCTGGGCTCAGCTTACTGCCCTGTTGACGGCAGGAGCAGATGACTCTCCCCAACGACTCACTAGGGCGCAAAGCCGAGCCCTCCTACAACGCTGTCGGCTCTGCGCTACAACTGGCGTTACCACTCAGGTTGTAGATATACAAACCTGGAAGCGGCATGCTCAGAAAGCACATGGCGTTACCCCGGGCGACTTGGCTGCAGCCTCTAGTCTCTGCTCGAAGGCGGTCAACGACCGTCCTTGTCGTTTTTGCGGCACTCACTTCCAGAAGACCTCTGCGGCTCACAGTGCTAAGTGCCTGCCACTGTTGCAGCTTTCCCTCTCCTTCAGCCGCCATGGCTGCCCTCAAACAGGCCCAAGCAATAGAACAACTATGGCAACGGACGACGGGTTTCCTGCCAGCGGCCTCCGCTCCGGACAGCCAACAGACCAAGCAATAGAAGGGCGAAAAAACGGGCCAGGACGAGAATCTGGAAAGGAAGCTGGTAAAGCAGCGGAAAACGGAGGGGAAGCCAAAGCAGCCAAGAAGAAAGCGCTCACGCAACCCGCAGGACATGGACACGGCTGGCGAGGAGGACTCGGAGGAACTGATAGACGGCAACAGAGACATCAGCACGCGCAACATCTCGCGAGCGGACGTAATCCAGATGGTCCTTCGCCACGAAGCAGCCATACAGGCACTAGAGGCGGACCGAAGCTATGTACTATTCCTGAGCACGAAGCACCTCTCCATCCTGCCCCAGCTCAAGGCGGCATCAGAGGAATGGCAGAAACTCTTCCAGGACAGCATGGCGGAAACGGCGCTACGTGCCACCCTCGTGGCCATACTACTGAAGGAACTACTGGAGAGAGTCAAGCAAGTCGACCCAGAGGTTGCAGCGGTCCTCAAAAAGGACGGCCTACTCCAGGAGACGGAGGCCGGTCTATCCTGGAGGTACACGAGGTGGGATCACAAGAACAAGAAGGAGGTGCTGGAGGATCACGCGCTCAAGCAGGAGGAGGTGCTGAGAACCCTCACGGAGCTCATTCAACACTGCAACGATGTCTCCATGGTCCATGTTTTCAAGCCCTTCACAAAGCTAGCCAACCATTATCAAGCCGCCACAGTGAGATTTCGACTGACGCTCACCCTGCGCCCGGAGGGACGCTCGGTACAGGAGGCCTTCACCCGACTATGCAACAACTCAGTTTGCGCGCTCATAGGACTGCAGTTGAGGAGGGAACGCATGCAGCCAAGCCCAGCCGCAAAGGCGCTACAGCAGCGCCAAAGAGGCAGACACTAGCTAGCAGATCCATTACCGACTTTTTTGGGGGAAGTCAGCAGAGGGATGTGGTTTGGGGCGGGATACACCGCTCCAGCCCACCCCTGCGACAGACGGCTGAGTCATGGGGAAGCAATGCCAATGGGGAAAAGTCACTGAAGTTGTCTCCTCCACAGCCTGCTCACACCCCTCCCCCCTCTCTTGAAGCGCATGATTTACCCGGTCAGCCGCTCTCAACCAGGTTGCAGAACAACTCCAACTACTGCTACATGAACGCGCTGGCTGCGATCCTGCACTGGGGCTGCATTCAGCTTGGAAACTACGACCAGATGGGAGTGGTAGGACATGCGCTTCGCCATATTGCCAGACTTTGTCAGTGCAATCTTCCGGCACACCCACTGTGGAAAGGCTTACTTCAAGGGTGGAGACAGCCTCGACAACAGCACGACATTGGAGAGTTTCTCATGCACATACTAGATCCCTCCTACCCGGCGATAAATGGTATATATGAGAAGCGCTTCTTGCTTGAGACTGAAGCTCAAGTACAGGAGACCTGCGTACTGGGCCCGATCTTACCCCTGGACATCGCCAACCTCAACGAGATACACCTACGTAACTGGACTGCACAACACTTCATTCACGGCTTCACGATGCTTCCTCCTCTACTGATTCTGCAGCTCGAACGGTTCTACCGGCAGGGAGGACGTACGAGGAAGACACGCAGGCTGGTCAACATCCCTTACAAACTTAGCGTCCCTTATTTCGCCGACTCGGATACCTGTGACATAAACTATAAGGTATATACACCCTCATTGGAGGCGCGTTTCACCTTGGAGACTCCACCTCAGGAGGCCACTACCAAGCATGGATGCAGAAAAGGGGTTTTGAGGACTCCTCACCCCAAAGACCCATACCTCCTGAGACTATAGTGTTCACGGATGATAACGTCTCACCACATGAGGGAACGGCCGAAATAGTTCGTGTTATTCAGCGCAACGCTTATCTTGTTGTGTATATCCGTACTTAGCTGCTTCTTTTTGTCCTTTCGGTCATGGACTTCTGAGTCGGTCGCCTTGGCGAGCTCAGAAGCAGGGGGTTCCCTCTAATTAGTCTAGATGCACGCGGATGCTTAGGCATCGTGCAGCGACGCTGCCCGCATAAGCCTCGAACTCGAGGACGCGTCTGAATGAGAAAAAAAAACGACGGCCCAAGTCTGCTGGACTTCGGTGTACTGCAGCGGCTGGGCAGTGCCCATTGCCCGTTGCCCGAGTATGCAGCCGAGCACGAACTCGGCCTCCGAACGTGTCGTAAAGGGGGGTAAGGCGTCCAGAGGTCCCGAGTGGGGTAAATGCTGAACACCACCTACTGGGGACAGAGTTGTCCCCTTCGGGTGTCCCGAGTGTGGATGTGTACAGCCCAGCAAGTGCAGGTTTACCCCCACTTTACGACAAAAAGAGACGAGTGTCCTGCGAGGGTTTTTCGCTAAGTAATACGCTGCACTCTTGCGTAGTAAGTCTGTGCAGTATTGACTGAGCGGAAATCCTTGCGTTGTGTGCCGCAGGATTTCCGCTCGGTCAGCTTTTGCTTTCCCACCGCCACCCGCCCTCCCGAAAGCTAAAAGCTTGAGGGGGGGTAAATGCCGGACACCACCTGCTGGGGACAGAGTTGTCCCCTTCGGGTGTCCCGAGTGTGGATGTGTACAGCCCAGCAAGTGCAGGTTTACCCCCACTTTACGACAACAAGAGACGAGTGTCCTGCGAGGGTTTTTCGCTAAGTAATACGAGCATTTCTCTTTCGGTACACAGCTGAAGCAAGATGCACTGATGGGGAGGCGATGTACTGTGGAGTCTGTCCTCGAAGATATTTTTGCTGGGAAGTCCACAGCGACCCTTCATACGAGGTTTGGCCCCGTGAGCAGGTATGTCAAATTTTGCAGTGAAAATTCGTGCGATGCCTTCCCTCTGAGCGAGAGTTCGGCCCATTATTACATGGAATCGTCTGGACAGTTGAGTGCTGCGACTCACCTGAGGAGCTTTGTTGGGACCCTTGCCTTTCTTATTCACATGGTGGGAGCCAGCGTGACCGAGCAGGTGTTGAGTCCCAGAGTTCTTGGGTTGGCTGGAAAGCACTACATGTCCAAGAACAAGCTACAGCAGCGACCTCTTCTGCTAGTCAAGCATGTGCTGGCTCTTGAGGAGATAATCGTGGGAAGCTTGGAAGGGTACAGTGATGTTGATAGAATTGCGGCAGGGTTCTTTGCTTTTGCCATTTATGCGAGGGCTCGGCATTCTGATGCTCAGAACGCTGGGAGTATTCTTGCGGACGTGCATCGTCAAGAAGATGGTTCGACAGTCGGCTATCTTGAGGCCCAGGTTGAGCGGTCTAAGACATCGACAACGCTGGAGCGAAAGACGAGGTACTTGCCAATGGTCGCCCCGATCCATGGTGTTGGCCCTGGTTGTTGGGGCCTCGAGTGGATGCGACTGCTGGCAGATCATGGCCCTGTTTTGGGAGCGGGCCGACCGCTCTTGCCGGGGCCTATGGAGAATGGGCAATGGCAGAACATTCCGTTGAGCGCTGAGGCTGCGGCTCGTTGGCTCAGGAGTTTGCTGAATAACATTCCTGCCAAGTTTTCGAAGAGTGAGGTCAAGGTGCTTGGTGCCCACAGCCTGAAGGTCACGCTTTTGTCGTGGGCGAGCAAGTACGGCCTCTCTGTGCAGACCCGGTCTATCTTGGGATACCATAGCAAAAGTAAGGGCAGCGTCCTGATTTATGGCAGGGACAATTTGTCGCAGCCTTTGCGAGAGATTGAGGAAGTCATTGAGGCCGTTTCTATGAAGCGATTTTCCCGGACGCTCTTCGCTCTGGTTACTTCAAGAAGCCAGGTGATCTTGATGAGCAACGCATTGAAGTTCTTTCTGACTCGTCCTCCGAGGATTCTCAGGACGAAGAGGCGCCGGATCATGAAGCTGAGGAAGCCTCTCTTGAGGGATTGGATCCTTGGGAACCTTTTGCGGGCGCCCGGAAGATGGTTGAGGGCTTGATCGGGTTCAGACATGTTAACTCGCGCATCATTCATTTTTGCGTCGTGCCTGAGGAGGGAAGCACTTTCAAATGCGGCAGGCACATCACCGGCAGTTTTGTCCAGCTTGAAGCTATTCCGAAACTTCTCCACCCTGTTTGCAGGCAGTGTTTGCCGGCACCTCAGACTTAGATGTTCGCGCTGTGCGGGACCAAAAACGTGCGGAGCTGAGTGAGGTCTGCAGTTTTGCTCCGATGTGGCTTGAAGTGCAGGGGACTCCTTTTGGGGGCTCGAAGGAACCGTGTTCAGCTTGTGCCCTGGGCTGTAGTGTTGATTCCAGAGTCGGATAACTGCGATGGCTGATAGCTCTGCCGCATACAGCGAGAGCACTCCTGTTCTTAGGGACAGGCTGAAGCGAGCCGGGTTTGACGATTCCCAGGTCGAAACCATCACTGGCACCGTCAAGACTCTGAAGAATCTTGCCTTTATTTCTTCATACAGTCCTGGCCAGGCAGATGATGCTCCTCTTATGCAGGCTTTGTCAACACTTTTGTCCGAGACAGAGCCCTCAATTAATTTGCAGAGTTCATGGCGTGCTGCATTCCATGAGGCGTATGCAGTAGTCACTGCTGAGCTCAAGCAGCAGGTTGAAAGGACTGAGGAGGTGCAGATCAGGGCGCTGACTCAGCCGGAGAGCGCTGAGCGCTACGAAAATCAGGTGAAGCGCTTGGCAGGCGTTAACATCCGTGGGTCCACTGAACCCAGTGAACGCCTTGTGGACATATGTGTGGCAATTTACGAGCGTAATCAGTTGCAGTATGTGCCGTGGTCCAGGTGTTCCTCCTGCGAACATGAATCGCAGTCGGAGTCCAGGAAAGAGGTGAAACTCACCCTGGACGGGGGTGGCAAGGTGAAGGTCGATTCTTCGACCAAAGAGCTCGTCGCCGATACGAGTTCGGAGGTTCACATCACACAGGCCCTCCAGCGAAGGGCTTTGGCCATGGAACAAGCGAACATAGTTTCGTATACTTTGCTCGACCTGTGGCATCAGCGATTGATGAAAGCTCGCCTCACTGATCCGCCCCCTGGCTATGCTAGGCCTTCTTTTGAACAGTTGAGCTTGCTGATCAGAAGCTGTTCAGCGAGCTCCAGGATGAGACCCGTGCGGCCATTCAGGCTAACGCGGAAGGCAGGCCGATCGACCGGATCATCAAGGATGTCATGTATCGTGTCGAGGTTGGCACGTTGCTGCAGCCGCTTCCGTCAGCTAGCACGCACTCAGGAGGAAAGCCGGGCCCTCAGCCCGCTGCATCCCCTGCGAAGGGAGACCGTGGTGGTAAAGCCAAGGGCAAAGGCAAAGGGAAGGGCTCCCGCCTAGGCACGCCACGCATGCCAGCCGAGCTTGAAGCTTGAAGGTTGCAAGGCATATACCCAGAAAGGCAAGGCCATTTGTTATGACTACAACATGTCACATGGCTGTTCGCGGTCTGTCCAGAGCAATGCTTGCCAGAAGGGTTTGCATAACTGTGCCTGGCCCGGGTGTGGTGGTGCGCACTCGGCTTCTGCTTGCCCGAAACGGACAGGGAAGAAGGAATGACTAGGTCCTGCCCTGGTCGTGGATGATGCGTCCCATGAGCGGGAGGCAAGTGATGTGACGAATTCGGGGTCGCCTCGAGGGTCTTCCTTTAAGCGTCCCCTTGCTGAGTCCGTCGCTCCTTGTGTTGCAAACAGCGTGTGCAAACCAAATGATGATGGAATCAGGGAGGCCCCGCCAAGCGGTTCGGCCCTGATCGAGCCAGATGATGGCCAAGTGCAGCTGAATGCATGTGCAAGCTTGTTAATGCCTGCAACGCGCGGTGAAGCGCGGTCGAGCGACCACGGGTTGCGCTCGAAGGTGTCTCTGTCAGAGGCGTCACGCGGTGAGGCGATGATGAAAAGCCTTTCAGGCTTTCGCGGTGATGCGAATATGAGCCATATCGCCGAAGGCGAGCTGGTATCAAATGCTGGCGCTGATGCCATGTGTGCTGTCACTCCTTTGTGTGAGAGCAGGAATGTTTCAACTCTCTCGTCCGAGCATTTTGCGGAGATGATTCTTGAAGATTCTCAATTCCTCGCTGCAGACTTGGTGTCGCTCTTCTACATGCTTCCCCAGGAAGATTGCCCGAAGCAGCATGGATCGAAGGCTAAGGCCTTCGGAGGGGGTGCCTTCGTGAAGGGTGGGTTTGTAGGTTTAGGGACTAATTCCTATAAGCACCCTTCTTCTTGCCGAGCTTTTGCCAGTGCAATTCGCTACGCAGCTCCGGACTACCCGTTCACTAGTTTTTCAGTCCACTGTGACGCGTCAACTGAGGTGCACACTGACAGTTGCAACGCGGACGCCTTCAACGTGATTCTGCCTTTGACGCAATTCTCTGGCGGTGGCGTCCGGGTTCAGGAGTCTTCAGGTGCTGTTCCCTCTCCTTCAGGTTGTGGTGCCATGGGTGTCGTTGCTGACATTGCGTCTGGCCCTCATGCTGTTAACGCAAGAAACAGGATGCACACCGTTTTGCCTTGGCGTGGAACGCGAATGGTTCTGGTTGGCTTTTCAGTTCCGTTGCAACACAGCCTTGACGAGCGTGACCATTCTGCGCTGTTGAGCCTCGAGTTTAATCTTGATCTCAAGCCTTCAGCGGTCCAGGCTTCATCGTGCGGCCCGTTTGCCATTCATGGAATGCTTGACCTGAGGTCGTCTCGGAGGCCGTGCCCTCAGCAGTCTTTTGAAGATAATTCGGCAGTGCAGCCACTTGGCTTGAAGCTCCAAGATGTGGATTCCGGTGCCCCGGTGTGCAGGCCTGCCAGGTTGCTTGTGATTGAAGCTTGCTGTGGTTGTGGGCGGCTTTCAGCTACGTTGAAGAAGGACGGCTTTGACGTCCTGGCAATGGATTGCGAGGGCAACCGGCATCGGCCTTTGGTCACAGTTGTGTCGCTTGACCTTCGCAGATCCAGCAGTTGGCAATTCCTGCAGCACTGCGTGTTGTGCAACACTGTGTTCCATTTTCACGGTGCTCCGCCTTGTGGCACCGCTTCCCGTGCAAGGGACAAGCCAATGTCGCCTCACGAGTGGGAACCTCCTCCGCTCCGTTCTGAGCGTTACCCAGCAGGGTTTCCTTGGTTGACCGGCCTGTGGCGTGACAAGGTGGAGTCGGCTAGTCACATCTATCGTCGAATGGCTGCCTTTTGCCGGTGGTTGTCTTCCTTGAACATAAGCTGGAGCGTTGAGAACCCTCTTCGCAGCTACATGTGGTGGCTTTCCGAGTGGAAGTTCTTGCATGCTCGTGCGCTGGACGTTGTCTTTGATGCCTGTATGTGGGGCTCTTCCCGCAAGAAGGCCACCCGTATTCTCACAACGTCAGTTGAAATGTTGGCACTTGTTCGTTCTTGCGACGGCACGCGTGGCCACGCCAGTTGGCAACCGCGCCGTGATAAGCGTGGCATGCAATATGCTACTGCTGAAGAGGCGGCCCACCCTCACGAGCTCTGCCAGGCAATGTCTAACGCGTTGCAGTTGCAGGCCACCAGCATGGGCTTGGAGTTGTCCCCTTCGTGCCCCTTGGAATCCTCAGCAAGTGCTTCCAGTGCAGCTGTTCGCAAGCAGCGCAAGCTGTCCACATTTAAACCTTTGATTGAGGACTAGAAGTATCGTGTCACTGTTGCGGTGGACTCTGTTGATGAGCTTCCGCTTGATTCCAAATCATGCCTGTTGAAGGCGCTGCCTTCTGTGCCAGCCGGTGCCAAACTCCTCCGCAAGGTGGTTAGCGGGGTTGATCCTGCTCCGGGTTTAGGCGGTGTTGGGGTTTCTCCTGCGCCTGGGTTAGGCGGTTTAGGTGCCTGTAGTGGTTTAGGTGGGCTTCCGCAACAGCGCGCCTCGTTTGGCATCTTCAGGTCCCCGTGCGAGTTCGTGAATGTGGCCAAGGAACTGGAGCACCCTTTCGACGCTTGCAAGGCCGTCCCGGATAGAGTGCTTGAGATTGTGGCATCCCTCTTGTCCTCCAGTCCGGTGGATACTATGAAGCATCGGTTGGCGTTGTTGCATAAGTGGAAGTCTTGGGCGAAGGATCTCGAGAGTGAGGAAGAACGCCTTCACAAGAATCTTGAGACGGGTGTGGCAGTTGTGCTTGAGGGAAAGCGGCTTCTGTTGCTCAAGAGGATTGCGCAGTCGTTGGGGTGGCCCGACGAAAACGTCCATGACGAGTTGATCCAAGGATTCCGTATTACTGGCGTTCAGGCCGCTAGTGGGGTCTTCGGAGTGGAGCCTCGCCCCGCCTCTTGTTCTACGGACGATCTCATTAAGCAGGCTAGGCACATAAAGCCTGCGCTTTGGGCTAAGGTGCGCAATGGCCCTCTAGACGACCTGGCTCGCGAGCTGTGGGATGTGACATATGGCGAGTTCGAGGAGAAGTCGTGGCTCGAGAAGCCGCGAGGCATTCATGAGCTCGACGCTTTGATGCCGACCGGGTGGGTACCGGTCCGGAGATTCCCCGTAGTTCAGCGCGGGAAGCTGCGGCCCATCGACGACCTGACCGAATCCGGTACTAACGGTGCCTGTGGCACGCTTGACAAACTCGACCTTCGAGCTCTTGATGAGACGGTGTTCACTGCGATGCTCATTCTGAAATGCCTGAAGGTCGGATCCTTTGCGTTGAAGCTTGGTGATGGCCGTGTGCTGCGAGGTCGTGTCCACCCCTATTGGCTTCAGCGCCCAGAGGAGGCGCGCATTCTTTTGAAGGCGGTCGATTTGAAATCTGCTTACAAACAGCTACCGCTACATCCTGATGATCGTCGTTTCAGTGTTATCTCCTTGCGGGACCCCCATGATGGAGTTCCCAAGGGGTTCCTTTGCAGAGTGCTCCCGTTCGGCAGTGTTGCCAGCGTGGGACACTTCAATCGGATTTCGAGGCTCTTGCAGAGGATTTTTCACGAGATGAGGTTGCTGGCTGCCAACTAGTTTGATGACTACCCCTTGCCTGAGTTGACGGCTTTGCGGAACAGCGTGGAGAAGTCTGTCAAGGCCGTGTTGGATATGCTAGGTTTCGCCTGGGCAAAAGACAAGGACGAGGCTTTTCTTGACCAAGCTGACCTTCTTGGGCTCAGGATGGCTATTTCATCTGGGCTTGAGGCGGCTGTCACTCTTTCGAACAAGCCGGCAAGGGTTGATGAGTTGTCTCGGGCACTGAGCAAGGTGCTGGAGGACGGTGTCATCAGGCCACGGGACGCAGCGACTGTGTTTGGCAGGCTTCAGTTTGCAGAGTCGCAGCTTCTGGGACGTGCGGGGCGGTTAGCTCTTGCAGACATCCGCTGGATAGAACGATCTTCGAGCGATGTGCACTTGAACGACTTCGATCGGAATGTGTTCAGCATGTTGGGGGCGCGCATTGCCTCGGGGAAGCCGCGCGTCCTTCTGGCTTCGCCCGGTTCTTCAAAGGCCTTGGTTTTCACTGATGGAGCGTGTGAAGGCCCGGAGGGCCGACAGACACTTGGCATAGGAGGCGTCATGTACTACTGGGATGGCCGCCTGTGGTCGACCAAGTGGTTCAGTGCTTATGTGCCTGATGAGCTGGCTTCCCGTTGGATGCCGCTGGGAAGAGACATCTCATTGGTCCCACTGAGTTGTACGCAGTCGTGGTGGCCAGGCTTGTTTGGAGGCACCATCTCGATAGCACTCGATGCATTTATTTCATTGACCACGGCGGGGTTCTCAGCTCGTGCATTAAGTCTAACTCTCGAGATCTTGAGTGGCGCAAGCTCCTCCTTGCCTTCGAGAAGGTCGACATGGACTCTCCGTGTCTTGGCTGGTATGCGAGGGTGCCTTCAGCATCCAACCCCGCTGATGCTCCGTCGAGGGGCTCGACCGACTTTCCTGTGTTGGGGCACTCTGTCTGCGACTTTCCGGCTTGCCCCATTCTTGAGACTCGTCTTTGCGCAGTGGTCAGTTGAGGAGTGTGAAAAGGGGGAATGTCCCCTGACCACTGGGGCATAGGGGAGATGCCCCCGTGAATGCTGTGTGGCGGAAGGAACTTGCTCCTTTCGTCCCGTTTCATGCGCCTGATCGCGCTTCTCCCCACTGGCCTTTGCGCAATCTGATAAAAAGACATGTCCGAACCCATTTGCACATGTCGTTGTGTTAGCGTTGCCGGTTTGTGAAGCTGTGATGCGAACTTTTCAGTTGTCAGTGCAAGTACTTCGCATTGCAATCAACCTGATTGGCTGACTCACTCTTGATGCTTTGTGAAAATTGGTTTTCATTTTTGAGTCAGTTTTTGGTTTCATAAATTCGCGAACTCCCTGTTATAAGATCCCACAACTATATTTCCTACAAAGTATTTTCCTTTCAGAAGTACTTTGGTCAAGGAAGATGGGAGTTGGCGAGCTGTCGAGGTCAGCAGAAGATATGCCAACAAGACAGAACCTTTTGATGAGCTTGGAGCTGAGTGTGAAGTGATGAAGTGATCACAGCAATTTCAGCAAAACCTATCCCACTTTCAGTGTTGGGAGTTCCAGTGGTTGATGAGGATCGAGTTGAACTTGAAGGACAAAGTCAAGATTTTTGGTGTATTGAGAAAGATGGCAAAGAACTTGTTCGCTATCATGTTACACCAAGAACTACAACAGTCCTCCTTGTGGCTCATTTTCTAGAGCACGTTGCCGGTATTCTTTGGAGAAAAGGGGACCAAAGCCTGTTCGAGATAGGTCGCATCCTTTTGGTTTTCCTTGGCTTAGAGACAGGTGGCAGTGGACCATGGAAATTGGTTTGCAAAACAATGCATGAATGCAGCCGACCTACAGATGCAGGCAGGGAAGTTTTGGCTTTGGGGGCATTCAGAAGATCTGGGAAGGACAGCCAACCGCATGTTTCCAGTGTCGGTATGGCAGTGGGATGAGATGCTCGGGATCCTTGCAAGACTAAACGTATCTTACATGGGCTCTGGATCAGTGCATGTTTGGGGCTAGCAGCCCGAAACCGACCCGTTTGGCTTCGAACCTTCCAGCAGTGCAATTTCTTGGACTCAAGATGTCCACTTTCGACGAGGCCGGCTGGTATTCAGAACCTTTGAACTGGTGCCCTCGCAAATTCCATGAATGCTGATTGGTCGCGACACCGGCAACCATGCTTGGGTCACTTCAGCTGCGACAGCGTACCCGTCAGAAATATGCGAGAACATTGCCACGCTTTGCTGCAGTGCATTGCCCCAGTCTCCTTCGGCATGGACTCTCGTACAGACATTTCACCAGCAGAGCACTTTGCAGCAACTCTCTTAGCAATGCAGCGTGATTGGACGTGCTTGAAACTGACAGCTTTGATACAGAACTGCGCTGGAGGTTTGGTCAGACAAATTTGTTCACCTTCTACAAGCATACAGTGAGTTTCCTTGCGCCGCACAGCCCCTTGCACGACACGCACCTACTTGTTGCCTTGATTTGCAACTCACTTCTTTGACAATTGCTTGCACTTGAGAGCTACACTACATCGCGATGTTCAACTGCCGAGTCTTCTTTCTGCAGTCGTTCCTATTTCTTCCTTTGCAGGTGGCAAAATGCGGATGCAAGATGAAGCAGGTTCACATTTCCGAGAGGTCGAGGGCAACCTGATGACAGACACCTTGCTCCCAGCACATTTCAGGCCAACAACAGATGGCGCTGCGCGCAACCTTGGATCGGCGAGCGCATTGTACTTTGGGCATTCTGTGCCTGTGATTCCCCTCAGCTGGACAAATTAACAACATCCTAGCTTCTGCTGCTTGAGTTTTCGTTGCCGCCCTTGCCGGCTTCTGCAGAGCAAGGGGGCGTTGAGAAGCCAGCAAGGGACGAGAAGTTCAACGATGCGGAGCCTCCAGTAAATTCATACAGCGACTGCGATGCAACATCCAAGATTCAGGTGCTCATGAGTAAACGCGGAAAATATTACAAGAACATTGTGAAGGTATTTGATAAGCAACAGGATGCGGATAGATTGCAAGCAGGCATTGGTTAGACACTGGACAGCAACGATGACAACGCACAGGCGGAGGAGTTGGATAGACAAGATGGCATCGAGCCTTTTGATCCGTTCACGGGTCGAGCTTTCGGGCAACCCATGCTTTGTCGACGTGTGCTGAGCAACAAATCATTTGTGGACGGTTTCGGCTTGTGCTCCCCAGGTAGGTGGAGACCCGAGGCACGGAACAAGCTGGCCACGCCCGAGGAGGTAGCGCACGCAGAAAACGTGGCCAGTTGCATTGAGCGGTTTGTGTGCAAGCGTCTGGGAAATGGGAGGAACAAAGCCTTTGAACTAGCAGCTGGCAGGTTGGAAGCATCCCCGTTCAATGCAGAGGACATGGATAACCTGCGAAGCGAGGTTGCAGGCTGGCTGCCAGACCCTCAGCTGGCTCTACAAGTTCCTGAACGTCAACCATTTATTGCATCTGGTGGTGCAGTCGCTGCGTGTCTTGGGCGACCCGGATTGGTCAGTTCTTTCGCAGGGTGAGGAGTCCTTTTCGGAAGGCGTGCCGTTGGGACATGAGCGGCCCATTCCCGGAGGAGGACGAAGTTCAAGCGATGAAAAGTACACTTCTGCAGAGATGTCCAGCGAACAGCTGGAGGAACAGTTCAGAAAGGACGAGGCGAACGGCATGATGGTGGCAACTACGATGCCAGCTGCTATTCGAGACTTCGGTGAGCAGAACATCCTGATAGCGGCCCTTGGTGCAGTGGAGAAGAACAATGGGGAGATACGACCGTTACTTGACGGTACTCATGGGATCAATCTAAACAATGCTATTTCTATCCTCGATAGACTGGAAGTGCCGGGCCCGGATGAGTTGGTGGAAATGGGAGCTAGAGCACACACCACCCGGCAGCCGGCGTTTTGTATCTCTGCTGTTATCTCTCAGGCGCATCGGCGCTCCAAGATTAAGAAAGCTCACTGGTGCAAGATGGGATGCAAAACTTCGGCTACGCCCCGCACGTTGTGGTTCAACACTGTTGGAACGTTTGGGATAAGTTCAGCTTCTTGCTGGTGGAGTCGGTTTTTCGGATGCATCGGTAGATGGGTCTTGAGAGTTATGGGAAATCGCTGGAACAGCCAGGTCGTTTATGTGGACGACTTACACGTAGTGATGGTTAGGCCCAAGCGTTTCACACACTTGTGGATGATCTGGGTAGCGTTTGGAACTGGTGGGAACGCCTTTTAGTTTCTACAAATTTGGAGGCGGGCCCGAAGCTAATTTCGTGGGATATCACTTGTCGTATTGCAACTGGACAGCGGGCTTGTCGGCCAAATGCGTGGCATGGGTCTTGGAGTGGATCAAGGACTCAGAGTACAACTGCACGCATTCTTGAGATGGCATATATTTCAATGAAGTTCATACAACGTGAGCTGCGACATGCAGGGGGAGTCGTTACAGTTTCGAGTGAATGGACGCAACCACAAGAAGTTTTCCGTACAGATGCAAAATCTGAACGTGGTTGTGTCGTCTTGGGTGGCTGGGCCTGCCAGCCCAGTAGGGATACGCGTGCGGCGGATTGGTTTTCACTCGAATTCACGCCGGAACAGGCGCCCTGGCGTTTCGACCAGGCGAGCGATTCGAAGTGGGCGTCCACCACGGCGGAGTTGCCGGCTTCGTGTGCGGCACGTGTGGCCTTCGACCTCTTGAAACGACCGGAGGACAATCGGCTTCAGGTTTCGGGACTGCCATATTCGCTGAGACGGACAATCAATCCACTCCTGCAGTTCAAGCAAAGGGGGCCTCTTCGAAGTGGCCGTTGATGGGGCTACATATGCAGATTTCATCGACGCTACATGGCTGCGGGAAGTTCTTGTGCTTGAAATGGCGTCCACGGGAGGAGAACACTGAGGCGGACGAACTGACAAATGGTTTGTTTGGGAAGTTCGATGCAGCAAAACGCAAGGCCATAAGTTTTGAGAATTTGCCACTCGACCTTTTCAGAGCTTTCGGTGCACCGCGCTTCGTAAGCATGTGCGGGCCATGAGGAAGCTGCATGCTTGGCTGCAATCTGGTCGACACGGCTTGTGGCCCAACGTCCCAGGGCAACTCGTGGACTACTTGCTGCTTCTGTCGGAGGGCGAGGTCGGCAAGACGGTTCCCCGATCGGTCTTCAACGCCGTCGCCTTCTTCGAGAAGATCGGTGGCGTCAAGGCGGAGGACAGCCTTACCGGCACGACGCTGGTGCGCAACGTCGTGAACCAGGTGACACAGGACCTGGAGCGGGTGGCCCCGGCCGCCCGGAAGGCCGGGCTGCTGCCACTGGCAGTGGTTGGGGCGCTCGAGGTTTTCGTGGCGCTTCTATGCTTGGGTGCGGCTCCTACGGGTTTGGGCCGGCTGCCGCTTCAGCGACCTGCAGGGCCTCGATCCGAGCACCTTGGCTTTGACTTCGGAAGGCCTTTTGGGACGTCTTGATGTGACTAAGACGTCGGGGCCGGGGAGGCGAGTTCGCACTCTCCCTGTCTTTGTCTCTTTCGAAGTTCTCGCGAATCTCGAAAAAGTACAGCATCAACTGGAGCTTGGCCTCATCGAGCACCTTCCAAGCTATCTGTGGCATGGACTTCAAGAGCATCGGTTTGTTTCGGTTGAACTCGGCTATTCCCAAAAAGGCGTCGGACTCGCTGACTGCGGGCAGCTGGACATCGACCGCGCCGCTCGCCATCGCCTGGAAGAAATCTTCAGCGTCGTCAAACACTTTGACCCTCTTGAACTTCTCCTGATTCTGAGTGCACTTGCCGTACAGGCTGTTCATGGTGAGCTTCACGACGTCCGCGGCAATTTTGCGCCCGGCGTTCTTGAGGTTTTTCTTGTCGCTGGTCTCCACGAAGCCGCGCATCGTCGGGGCGCAGGAGAAACGGACTGCTTGGTGCACCCTGAAAACTCGCGCTCCCTTTGTCATCAAAAGTTTGAGAAGACGCAGGTCGATGCCTTCTCTGTTGTGGAGGCCAAGGTCCGGAACGAGCTTTTCGTTGGGAGGCAGCTTGCCATCGGGGCACTGCCACGGACTTTCGAGAAGGCGGCGTCAAATCCAGGTAGTCGTGGCGTCCCAGAGGGAAGTCGCAGTCCACAGCCGCCAGGTAGCACTCGTCGAAGGTCTTGCTCATGAAGTCCGTCTCGCGCAGTTTCTTGCTCAGCCACTCCAAACGCTCGCATTGCTCCACAGGCAGCTCGCACCACTGGCCTCCGTCCTGCGGAAGTGGCATGGTCATGATGCTGGGCTACTGCGACCGAATGTCGAAGAGGTGCACCCACGTTGTTGGCTCCTGTGGGTAGTAGGCGTGCTGGATCATCGGATTGTTAGAACAAGCCACAGGCTGGAAGGCGTTGCTCAAGCCGCCTCTGATGTTCGAGCGAACCAATTCGTAGATATTCTGGTCCGTGATTCTGTAGAAGGGCGTCCGTGGCGTTGTGCAAAAACGGAGCATCGCGTCCCACGAGGCACTAGGGAGCGTCGCGTACGCTCTCTTGAATGATGTCCGCCAGGGCCAAGACGTCGGTGGCCAGGTAGCAGTCGTGGAGCTCCCGGAAGTCTTTGAAGCCCCAGGCTTTGTGTCAAGCGAGAAATTTTCCGATACTTTCGCTCGCTGCATTGTCCCTTCAACCTGCTGTCGTAGGCTTCGCGGGGCAAAAGCGCGAGCTCGCTCCAGATCTCCGGACCGGTCATCTTCTCGAAGGGCATGTCCAGTTTGCGAAGCAGCTGCTTCCACCGCAAGGCTCGGACCTCCGGCTCCAAGGTCTGTGCATGGCGAAGCCAGGGATGTATCGTGGCCAGCAGCGGGAAGGTTTGCTCGGAGCTCCCAGGCTTGGATTGGTGATCGTTCATAGCGTTGACGACCTGGGGCTGCCGATTGTTGAGCTTGGCCAGGTACCTGAGCAGGAAGTGAAAGTCGTAGCCGCCGCCATTGTGAAAGAACACAGGCACCAGCTTTTGCCGCCTTATCTTGACGTTGCACCCCGAACAAAGAGTCGCGAGGTACTCGCCGGTGCCGTGGCGGTGGTGTCGAACCTTTGCAAAACGCCCCTTGCCAAACCGGCACTTGCAGATCTCACAGCATGTGGCGGCCTCATGCATTTCCAAGCATCGCCGGCCCATCCTGATGCCCACACGTTTGGCCAAGAACTCTTCGTGTGCTCTGGTCAAATTGAGCAAGGCTGTGATCCATCGCTTGAACAGCTGGAAGCTGTCCTCGCCGGCCTGGTGGACATTCATCCACACCTTGTACTGCTCAGGGACCTCGAAGCCAGCGCCGCCGACGGCGGTGAAGCCTGCGGAGGCCAACTGCGATTGCACGATGTCAAAGCCCAAGTCTGGCTTATTGCAACGTTCGCTCCAGGACTCG
>CAJNDV010030986.1:14182-28777 GCA_905221635.1 Symbiodinium sp. CCMP2456 | reverse complement strand
TGGTTTGTGGTCTCTGTTAGTGGGCTGGGTTAGGCGTTTAGGGACTTAGGGTTCAGGGATTTAGGGGTTTAGGGTTTAGGGATTTAGGGGTTTAGGGTTTAGGGTTTTAGGGATTTAGGGGTTTATAAGGTTTAGGGTTCAAAGGGTTTAGGGTTTAGGGTTCAAAAGGTTTAGGGTTTAGGGTTTAGGTTCGGGGGTTGAAGTTTTACGTGTTTTTGGGGGTCTAAGAGCCCCTGTAGAGGGGGCCGCGGCATTTCAGAACACTGTCAAGCCAGGTCTCACTCTTCGGGGGTGTGCTGCCGGCCACCAGTAAACCCTAAACCCTAAACCCTAAACCCTAAACCCTAAACCCTAAACCCTAAACCCTAAACCCTAAACCCTAAACCCTAAACCCTAAACCGCTACAGCAGGGAACCCAGGCCCCGCTGGGGACATCAGCGAGGCCCCCGGCCACTCCGCAGCAGAGCCGAGCTGCACGAGCGCACCACTTGGAGGGTCGGGGGACTTAGTAACTTAGTTAGCCAATAGGGGAACTTTAAACTTTTTGGCCTCATATATTTGGTCTATCCTAAAAAGTTTGAACTTTTTTGGGCCTGGTTGTTGAAGAAGAGGGGTAACTAGTTGTTTTATAGACTTATAAGTATTATAACCCCACTTAGGATCCCGTTTAGAGTATGTATAAGTCTACTCAATATCTACTTACTAAGTGCCCCGACCCTCCAAGCAAAGACAGATGGCTACAGCGCCTGCAGCGCGAGCTGCATCACTCGCGACTCAGCAACGACAACCACGCCTTTCTGCATGGTGCGCCTACCGCAGTCCCTGGCAGCTGGCTAGAGAACAGCCTTACCTGCGGGAACGCGGCTTGCGAAGCGTTATGTCGGAAACGCGGGATTGTGGGCCGTTCGCCCAACCCTAGCAGAGACGTCGGCCATTGCCAAATCGGCCGCAGGCCATGATGACCAAAAGTTTTGGCACAACACTGGGCATTTTTCGTGGTCCACGATCATTGGCAGCCCGAGCATTGAAAGCTATCGATTTACATTGGCACAGCTGAGGTCGGATCCCATGCCTCCGTGGGATTTTCAAGTAGAAGGGCCCGTAAAATGCCCTAATAATGGTAAGTCATATCCTTAAGGACCACATGATCCTTATACATAAGTAGTAGGGCCCTATACGATTATAGCCTGACGCCCTGAATGGCATATGAACCCTTAGCCCCTTTAGGGCTCTTTTCGTCCTTATCGATCTATGACCTGGAAGGTGACGGTGCGCACCAAACCACCCCGAGCCCACCGAACCCAAAACTTCATGGCCCCTCCACAACGAAGACCCTACTTGGAGGTTCGGGGGACTTACCCAGACCCCCAAAAGGATCTAAAAAATAGATCCCCTAATTAGGGACCCTAGTTACTAAAAGGTGCTTTATAGGAACTCCCTTAGGGGATCTATTTTTTAGATCCTTTTGGGGGTCTGGGTAGTAAGTAGATACCAAGCGGAGTTATAAGTACCCTAAGAGGGATCCTCATTGGGGTTATGGTACTCGTAAGTCTGTAAAATAACTAGTTACTAAGTCCCCCGACCCTCCAAGTATCCTTAAGGACGAAAAGAACCCTAAAAGTGTTTGGGGTTTAACTTTGGGTTTAGGGTTCCGGGTTTAGGGCTCAGAGTTTAGGTCTCAGGGTTTCGGGCCGACCTGAAGGACGAACCGAAGCCTAAACGGATTTAAGGTTCGTATACCATATAGGGTCCTACTACTTTTAGCGGTCCTTTGGTCCGTGGGGATGGCACCTAGCACACCCTTATGAAACCCTCTGTTAGAACATAAGGGTTTAGGGTTTAGGGTTTAGGGTTTAGAAGGTATAAAATCGTACAACACCCTTGCGAAGTCTCATCTCCTCTGACTTGCAGGCCTATGGCGATGAGCCTTGCGACGCCTTGTGCGATGCACCGTCCAGGTCTGACAGCCGACACCGACGGTCAGATGTGTTTTTTGGGGGATTTTTGGTTGAGGGTTGCTGTTAGGTTTAGGGTTTAGGGTTTAGGGCTTAGGGTTTAGGGGTTTAGGGATTTAGGGTTTAGGGTTTAGGGTGTCTAAAGGCTTTAGGAGGGACCCCTAATAGGGACCCTTAATCCCATTACCTTAAAGAACCATTGTATAGTCCTTATATACCCCTTGTATAGCCAGGTGGTCTTCATATTAACCCCAATATCCTACAAGGGTCCCTATCAAGGGTCCCTTTCTTGGGGGGTTCAGGGTTGAGGGTTCCTGCTAAGGGTACTATAGGGCTCTATAATGAGCTTACCTTTGAGGGTCCCGGTTTAGGGGTTACTTAAAGGCTCATGGGACGTTGTAAGTAAGGTTATAAGTAAAGTTGTAACTGGGATAATGTGGGATAACCCCACTTTTCTTGCGTTCATAACCCCGGTTATAACCCTACTTACTAAGTCCCTTGAGCCGTTAAGTAGGATTTAGGGTTTAGGGTTCCTCTCAAGGGTCCTTCCAAGAGGTGTTAGGGTTCCTTTACGGGGTGTTTAGG
This sequence comes from Symbiodinium sp. CCMP2456, assembly GCA_905221635.1. Taxonomy (NCBI): domain Eukaryota; class Dinophyceae; order Suessiales; family Symbiodiniaceae; genus Symbiodinium; species Symbiodinium sp. CCMP2456. The sequence continues at coordinate 26,237 of CAJNDV010030986.1, read as the reverse complement.
TTTACGATTCCGTTCAAAGGGGTTTAAGATTTTCTTGTAAGAGGGTTTACGGTTTAGGGTTTTCGGATTCCCCTCAAGGCTCTCAAGGGTGTTTAGGTTTCAGTTTCTTGAAAGGCGGCTTGAGGGCTGAAAGTTTGTGTTGTCGGGTCCCTAAACCCTAAACCCTCAGCCCTAAAATCCCGGATTCAGAAGTCCCTGACTAAGTTAGCCTCACTAAAAGCTTACTGATTTTCTACGTACTTGCTCAATCCCGTAAGCGTTAAGTAATGCTAAAGACCAGAACACCTATAAACCCAAAAGCCCTAAACCTCTGAAGCATCCTAGAAGCCTACAGCCCCAAACCCCTAAACCCCTAAACCCAAACCTTAGACCCTAAACCCTAAACCCTGAACCCTAAACCGTGTATATCACCCGTCTTCTAAGTACAGTAGCTTCAGGCCTTCATCGCCACCTAAGTCGCCAGCGGGAGGAGGCCGCTCCGATCAGTCTGGGCCCGGTTTTCCCTTTACAGAGGCTCCCAATAAAGAAAATAGGGCTTACTTGAATGAGGTTTTCCAGAGCAGTTCCTTCAAAAGGATCCTAAGACAGCTTCGGGGTTCGTTTAGGGTTTTAGGGTTTAGGGTTTAGGGGTTCCTTTGAGGGTTTGGGGTTTAGGGGTTTCTATAGAGGTTCCTTTAAGGGTTCCTTTGAGGGTTTAGGGTTTCTATAGGGCTTCCTTTAAGGGTTTCTATAGAGGTTCCTTTACAGGGATCCCTTGAGGGTTTAGGGTTTCTTCCGGGCTTCCTTTAAGTTCCTTGATGGGTTCCTTGACTTAGTTCCCCAACACCCAACCTTTAAACTTTTTGGGTTCCTATAATTTAGTAGTAATCTGAAAGTTTAGCCTTTTATCTCCCTGGCTTATTGGAGAAGTATGGAAAGAAGACCGATGAAGGTCATGTAGGGGCCTTGTTTGGTTTCTGTAAGGTTTGAAAGGTTGTTTGGTGTTTGTATTTGGGTGTACATGGGCATTAGGACGCAGCCTGAATATTTAGAGTAGGCTTCGATTGAGGGTTTCATAAGGTTTCTCATTGAGAATGGAGGCCGTAGAAAGTTTGAAAAGGTTTGTGGGGCATATGGTGCGCAAGAGAGACATTGGAGTCCGTTTGTGCAGCAGATCTAAAAAGAATTGAGGGCAGAACGGGGGCACGATGGCATGTTGCTGCTTGCCGGCAATCTGATCATGTTAGGGACCCGGTCCCCTGAAGGGGTACCAAGCGGTAAAAATTAAATTCTTATTGACAGCCCAAACTTAACCCAGTAAGAAAGCCTCAGGAACATCCCTCAAGGATTACCAACTTTATTCCTTAGGGTGGGGCAATACAATTATACTACAAGAAGTTCCAAAACCCCATTGCCAGAGATCCCAATACCCATTAACTCAGGAGTGTAACCTAAATCACAATTTGAAGCTCTTTATGATTGGATGATATTTAAGGTATATTCCTTAATTACAGATTATTGGGGGTCGCGGGTTCCAACTATCAAAATTCCTACCTTATTTCCACCTTGAAGCGCTTCGTAACAATAGGGCTCGAGGGACATAGTAAGTAATCAGCAATCAAGGTTACAGTCCGGATAACCCTAAGTTGAACCCCAATTATCACATTCTTACTAAGCCCCCTGAGCCCTCAACCCTAGAAAAACCTAAACCCCAAACCCTAAACCCTAAGTTGGAGTGCAGTAGAGGTGCAGAACGAACAAGGCGAAGCCATTTTTGCCGTGCTGTACACTCGGTAGCTCAAATCAGTTTATTAGTTTTCACAAGCTGTTAGCGTTTGTGTTTGCTTGTGGCCAGAGAAAGACAGAAAGTAAGAGAACAAGAGAGAACGAGGGAGAGAGGGAGAGGGAGAGGGAAAACACACAGAAAGATAGAATGTCAGCTAATTCGACAGGCAGGCGGATGGATGGAACGCAGGAAAAGATAGGAAGAGACGCATGGGAATCAACGGAAAGAGAAAGATATTAATGAATCCTTTGCGTTTTCGGCATGTGGACGATAATCTGATCCGAAGCAGAAGTCTTCGTTATGTCGCTGAGCTTTGAGGTCAACCTCATAAGTGGCAAGACTGTGTCACTTCAGACAGACGAGGACGAATCCGTGGAAACGCTGACGGCGCGTGCACAAAGAGCCCTGGGAACTGGCAAAGGTCGACTCTTGGACTCCACTGGAAGCGTTCTTGATGGGGGAGCGCTGCTCAAGAAGGCCAGGCTGCAGTATGTGGAGCCGCTCACGTTGCATGTGCGAAGGGTCGATATATGTGGCAGCAGCAGTGCCTTTGCTGCGATCCTGGGGGATGGCTCCGTCGTGACCTGGGGCGATGCTAATTGGGGTGGTGACAGCAGTGCTGTGCGAGATCAGCTGAAGAATGTTCAGCAGATTCAAGCAACGTATGCGTTTGCTGCGATCCTCAGCGGTGGCTCCGTCGTGACCTGGGGCGACCCTGACTCCGGTGGTGACAGCAGTGCCGTGCGAGATCGCCTCAGGAATGTTCAACAGATTCAAGCAACTCAGAGTGCCTTTGCTGCGATGTTGGGGGACGGCTCCGTCGTCACTTGGGGTGATGCTGACCAAGGTGGTGACAGCACTGCTGTCAGAGATCAGCTGAAGAATGTGCAGCATATTCAAGCAAATGCTGAGGCTTTTGCTGCGATCCTGAGGGATGGCTCGGTCGTTTCCTGGGGCAATCCTGATCTCGGTGGTGACAGCAGTGCCGTGCAAGATCAGTTGAAGAATGTTCAGCAGATTCAAGCAACTTGGCATGCCTTTGCTGCGGTTCTGGGGGATGGCTCCGTAGTGACCTGGGGCGATGTTGGTCTCGGTGGTGACAGCAGTGCAGTGCAAGATCAGCTGAAGAATGTACAGCACATTCAAGCAACTCCCACTACCTTTGCTGCGATCCTGGAGGATGGCTCCGTCGTGACCTGGGGCCATGCTAACCACGGTGGTGACAGCCGAACCGTGCGAGACCAGCTGAAGAATGTGCAGCAGATTCAATCAGCCAGGAAGGCCTTTGCTGCGATTCTTGGGGATGGCTCCGTCGTGACGTGGGGCGATGCTGCCCTCGGTGGTGACAGCAGTGGCGTGCGAGACCAGTTGAAGAACGTGCAGCAGATTCAAGCAACCTTTCATGCCTTTGCTGCGATCCTCCGTGATGGCTCCGTCGTGACCTGGGGCCATGCTAACCACGGTGGTGACAGCCGAACCGTGCGAGATCAGCTGACGAATGTTCAGCAGATTCAGGCAACGTCGTATGCCTTTGCTGCAATCCTTGGGGATGGCTCCGTGGTGACCTGGGGCGACGCTGATTCCGGTGCTGACTGCAGTGCTGTGCAAGATCAGCTGAGGAATGTTCAGCAGATTCAAGCAACTCCAACTGCCTTTGCTGCGATCCTCAGTGATGGCTCCGTCGTGACCTGGGGCGATGTTGGTGCCGGTGGTGACAGTCGTGCCGTGCAAGATCAGCACAACAAAAGCTACAAGTAGAGGGCAAGACCAAACCCACGCAAAACATTTCTGCGCGAGTCTCCGGTGACTTTGTGGGTGAGATGCTTATCGTAAACCATTATCCTAAACCCTTGAACCCTAAACCCTCAAACCCTAAACCCTTAAACCTTAACCCCAAACCCGAAACCTAAGCGCTAAACCCCTAAAAACCCTAAACCCCCCCCCCTCCCCCAAACCCTAAACCCCTAAACCCGAAACCCTAGTAGTCTGAATCCCTAATGCGTGAAGTCCGGAGTCCGATAGCTTTAAGCCCGACTTCCCCCCAGAGACCCGGCACCTGACTACAGCTATTTTGAGCGGATGAAAGTAAGGTTTGAGGGTTTAGGAGTCAGGGGTTTAGGGGTTTAGGGGTCAGGGGTTTAGGGTTTAGGGGTCTAGGGGTTCAGGGGTTTAGGGTTCAGAGGTTTAGGGGTTTAGGGGTTCAGGGGTTGAGGGTTAATGAAGAAGGTGGAAGGCATCTTATGGGGATGTTGGCCAGAGTTGAAGGGAAGAGAGTTTACGGTTTGAGGTTGAGGCGTTTAAAGGTTTGGGTTTAGGATCTAAGGGTTCGACGTTTCAGGGTGCCTTGTTTTTTGTTGATTAGTCTGCTGTGTCTGCTTGTTTTGGTTGTTTGCGTTCCGTCTCGGTTTCAAACTGGAAACTCAGCGCTTATGCCCTGCCTGTCTTGGTCTTCGATGTAAAACTCAGAACCAGGACCAAGGGTTTCTTCCAGGAATTCTGGTGAAGTCAGTGAAGCTTCTTTGCTGGTGTTCATCTCCACTTAGTTCCACAATACTCAACCTTTAAACGTTTTGGGTTCTTGTAATTTAGCTAGTAACCTGGTAGTTTAACCTTTTATTTCCCTGACGTATTGTGGAAGTCAGTCCTACAGCATGCTTTTGGGGGATTGGGCTGTTGGATTATTTAAACCCTAAACCCTAAACCCTAAACCCTAAACCGTCGGGGTTGGGGCACCAGGACTACCGAAGCCAACATCCCAACAAAAGTGCATGCGAACCTGTAGGTCGCCCTGAACCCTAAACCCTAAACCAAGACCTACTTTAGGGTTTAGGGTTTAGGGTTTAGGGTTTAGGGTTTAGGGTTTAGGGTACAGCACCGGAAAGACCATTATGACTTGGACAACAGTTTATTAGTAGAGTCGGTAACCTTTGAGCTTAACATTCCTGGGGCAATACTTGGAGGGTCGGGGCACTTAGTAAGTAGATACTAAGTAAGTTATAAGTACCCTAAAAGGGACCCTAGGTGGGGTTATAGTACTTATAAGTCTATAAAATAACTAGTTACTAAGTCCCCCGACCCTCCAAGTATAGGCCTTACATATTGCCACGTGATGTTAACCTTGGCTCCCCGAGCATACTGGACGAGTATGCAAGTCCTGAAAACGTTAGACAGTTCATACTACAACCCTTTGGGGTTTAGGGTTTAGGGTTTAGGGTTTAGGGTCTACAACCCTTCGTATGGAACCAGTCCTATGCCATCACAGCGGAGAACTTCATATAAGTGGCCATCCACAAAACATCGTAAAACCTTGTATGTGCAAAAACAGGGGCAGCACAGCGTGCTTTTCTGTGTGTTGATGTATTTTCTAGGGGGTTTTCCTGATCAAAACTGAACAGCAGGAGGAAGGGCACCCTTGTTCTTAAGAGGTCATTGGGCAACCAGACATAATCTTTGTTTAAAGCCTTGTAAAGCCGTACGGCGTGTATGAAACCCTACAGCACAATGTTTGAACCTCGTAGAACCCGAATCCCAGGGACTTCATTTGCCATGCTGCCGCCCCCGCCGCCTGTCCGCGCCGGTCAACAGCGGGAGGTGCTTGGCCTTGGCTGGGTTTACTTACCCCGGAGGGTCGGGGGACTTAGCAAGTAGTTCAGTAATATTGCTTAGCATGACCCTTATGAAACCCTAACCCTCAACCCTAAATATCCCTAAACCCTGAATCCTAAACCCTTATGAAACCCTGACCCTAAACCCTAAACATCTCTAAATCCCGAATCCTAAGGTCCTAAACCCCCTGCAAACCCTATGACCCCCCGATGAAAGCCCTAGGGTCGAATCCTTCATTAACGAGTATTATACCCCTAAACCCTAAACCGCTAAAGCCCGAAACTCCCGAAACCCGAAACTCCTTGAACCCGAAACTCCCTAAACCCTAAATTCCCTAAGCCCTATTGGGCTTTTTGGTGGGAGCCCATCCGAGGTGAAATCAGCCCCATCCCACGAAGCTCACAAACAAGAGGCTCGCGCCGTTGAGAATTCGGGCGTCCTTGCAGTTTAGGGTTTAGTGTTTGGGGGTATAGGGTTTAGGGTTTAGTCGTTTAGGGTATAGTTTTCGGGGTTTAGGGATTAGGGTTTAGTGTTTGGGGGTTTACGGTTTAGGGTTTAGGGGTTTAGGGCTGAAGGTTTTAGTGTTGAGGGATGCTGAGGGTCTTAAAACTTTTGGGCTTAGGGTTTCGTGTTGAGGGTGTTACAAGTTTAGGGTTTAGGACTCAGGGCTTGGAGGGTGTTAAAGTTAAGTTCATGATTTCTGGCTTAGGGTTTAGTCTTGAGGGGTTTAAAGTTGAGGATTTAGGGTTTAGGGTTTAGGGCTAAACGGTTCTATACAGGGTTCCTGCAAGGGTTGCAGGCTTTACTTGGAGACTTGGAGGGTCGGGGGACCTAGTAAGTCGATATCAAGTAGAGTTATAAGTGCCCTAAAAGGGATCCTAATCGGGATTATGGTAGTTACAAGTCTGTAGAATGACTAGTTACTAAGTCCCCCGACCCTCCAAGTAGGGTTTAGGGGTTAGGGCCTTTGTTTAGGGTTCAAGAACCCAAACCCTAAACCCTAGACCCTAGACCCTAAACCCTAGTGTGGAAGTGATTTCTGACGACAGAAGGACCTGCATAGTTCCCAGTAGGGTTCCTCAGGGTTCCATGATATATCATACTGCAACATCGCACCCGCAAAACCCTGCTCCATTAGGGTTTAGGGTTTAGGGTTTAGGGCATTCTCTCCGGGAGGTTCCTAAACCCTAAACCCTAAACCCTAAACCCTAAACCAGGAGGGCACCGAGAATCGTTGTTTGTCGCCGTGGTGGTGCAATCAACTCTGTGTCCAGAGAAGATATAATTTGCGGCTCATACAGTGGTCGGGATAATTCGTAACATCGTTCCTTTGTAATTAGTCAGGGTTTAGGGTTTAGGGTTTAGGGTTTTAGGGTCCTTTTGTAGCCATAACTTACTATTCACCCAAAGCCTGTTAGGTATATTAAGACTCCTGATTAGCACCTGCCTGTTTCAACCTAGACCGTGGCTTGCACTCCTACCAATCGAAGACAAGGGAAGGACAACCCTAAACCCTAAACCCTAAACCCTAAACCCTAAACCCTAAACCCTAAACCCTAAACCCTAAACCCTAAACCCTAAACCTTAACCGTGAATTTTAAGACAACCGTCGACTTTCCTGTGCGTGAAAACGACCAAGCCTTTTCAGATTTCGGGCTACAGAGAGAACCTTAAACCCTAAACATTGAGTTCTGTCAGAAGTTCGTACCATGCTGCAGGTTATTAAGGGTCGTCCATGGCCTTTAGGGGAACTGAGACGGAGAAGCTCAGATCTTTAGTATAGGGGCCTTACAAATTACCTAGAGTACTCTGGGGGTTCCCTATTATGAATATGGTATACTGGGTCCCAAATACCTTATTCTAATTATTAAGACCTCTAACTTACTCCCTTCAGGACGAAAAGAACCTTAAAAGTAGGGGCCGTTATACCCTCATACTGGGAATTCCTATACAGTGTATGAACCCTAAACCCTGTAAGGGCTCTTTTGGTCCTTAAGGTCTACGGCCACTAGCTCCTGCGCTATAAACCCTCAGTCCTCGAACCCTGTGATATAGGCCTTAAATAATTAGAATAGGGTTTTGGGGCGCCTTATACTACATTTATCAGAAGGAGCCACCAAAATAGTATAGGTAGTCATTAGGGCCCCTATATTGGTTTTAAAACCTATAACCTTAAGGTTCGTTTCTAAAGGTCTCCTCTCTTGCTGCAAGCCGGAATGCCTTTTCATCTTCATGGGACCCCACACCACGGGGCACGACGTCGTCGCGATCCGCGTCGAGGCCGACAGTAGCAAGGACACCTTGGTGCGCTGCTGTAAACGGACTAGGAGGTCGCTCCAGGGCCGACGTGATCCGTTCCGGGTTACCGAAAACGCTAAGAGGGAGGCACGCTTGGCACACATGCATTACGTTTACCAGGACTTCTTCTGCGACCGTGACTGTGAGCTCGATTGAGGCTCGCACCGCACAGATTTTCTCAGCTTTCTTTGTGCCAGCCTAGAGCCTTGCAACGCTATGTCTTGCAGATCAGGCAACAAGAAGCAACGCCTAGTACTTGCCAGAAGTGTATTATAAAGCCATTCGACACCCTCCTAAACCCTGGTAGAACCCCCTCGACCCTAAACCCCTAAACCCTAAACGTTAAACCCCTAAAACCCTAAACCCCTGAACCCTAAACCCTAAACCCCTAAACCCCTAAACCCCTAAACCCAACCCTAAACCCTCTTTACCCTAAGCCCCTAAACCCTTTTCTAGGACCCATGTTTTTCCACACTTAGAAGCCCTGAGCCGGATTGTGTTGGTGGTTACTAGGGCGTTTTTGGAGAGCTCGGAAGCTTCCAAGTCGGTTTAGGGTTTAGGGTGTAGGGTGTAGGGTTTAGGGTTTAGGGTGTAAGGTGTAGTGTTTAGGGTTTAGGGTTTAGGGTTTAGGGTTTAGTGTTTGTTTGATGTACTTGGAGTGTTGGCGGACTTAGTAACTAGTTATTTTACAGACTTATAAGTATCATAACCCCGATTAGGATCCCTTTTAGGGTACTTATAACTCTACTTGACATCTACTTACTAAGGCCCCTGACCCTCCAAGTAGTATTAGGGAGGCCCCTTAAACGGGACCCTTCCGAAACCCTAAACCCTAAACCCTAAACCCTAAACCCTAAACCCTAAACCCTAAACCCTAAACCCTAACCCTCCTTATGGCTCTCTGAAAAGGGACCTTATAGAGAGGGTCTAACGCCCGAAGGGTCCCCCCCTTAAGGACGAAAAGAGCCCTAAAAGGGTTTAGGGTTTAGGGTTTAGGGTTTAGGGTTTAGGGTTTAGGGTTCATATACAATAAGAGGGAACCATAGTACAAGGGTACAAGGCCCCTACTTTTAAGGTTCTTTTCGTCCTTAAGGCCTAATCCTAGCTCCCAGACGGCCTACGCGCCGGCGGACGTCGTGCCCAGAGGCCGAAACGTCGCAACACCGGCCACTCCGGCCTCTGTTGCCTGGGTTTTTTTGGGTTTTAGGGTTTTAGCGTTTAGGGTTTAGGGTTCCCAGAGAGCCCAATATTCCTTAATTGAAGAATAGCTTAAATCAGAATAGGAAGCGCCTTAGAATTTGAGGTGCATTCCTCGATTCCAATGAATGGGTATTGGGCTCTCTGGGACAGGAAGGGTTGGGGTGGGACGGGGATTGGTCTAGGTTCTACACGACCTTTATAAGGGCTTAAACTTAGTTCCCCAATACCCAACCTTTAAATTTTTTGGGTTCTTATCATTTAGTAGGCAGTAATCTGACAGTTTAGCCTGTGATTTCCCTGGCTTATTGGGGAAGTAAATAAAGGTTTCGTGGACCCCTGACGGATACCCCCCCCTCCTTCTGTAAGGGTGCTGATATCACGGTATATTTTAAATGTAAAAAGAGGCTTATCTTCTCTGGGTCTACTCTACACCTTTAGGGTCCACTTCCTGTTACTTTGCGCCTTGGGGGTAGAGATGTGGGATCTGGGACGGAGGGTTCAGGACATCAGACACCAGACCCCGACCAACCACGAAACCAAGTCCCTCAACCCGAAGACTTAGTTCCCCAATAAGGTTTTAGGGTTTGGGGGTTTAGGGTTTAGGGTTTCTGAGTTTTCCAATACCCAACCTCGAAACTTCTTGGGTTCTTAAAATTCAGCAGTAGCCTGAAAGTTTAACCTTTTATTTCCCTGGCTTATTGGGGAAGTAAGACGACCTACGCCCTAAACCCCGAAACCACAAGCGAAATCCCAAGCCAACCTTAAAATCCAAACCCTAACCCCTAAGCCCGAATAGCCAGGCGAGAAGCCCGGCAAAACGCCGAAGCAGCACCATTATCACAGTGGAGGCTCGAATTCTCAGAAAAAACCAAATGTTGTTATATGGGTTTAGGGTCAAAGCTTGAGGTTTAGCGTATAGGGTTTCAGGAAGGTGTTTACAAAGGTTACATCTTAAATCCCATGAAGGATCACTCTATCAGTAAATGCGCATTGCCTAATTCAGTCCTTTTTGATTTAATCTTTACTTAGTTCCCCAATACCCAACCTTTAAACTTTTTGGGTTCTTATGATATATTAGTTTTTTCCGAAAGTTCAACCTTTTATTTCCCTGGCCTATTGGGGAAGTAAGTTCCTGTGGGGTTGGGGCAGCTGGGCTTCAGCTGCAGGGCCGAGGCAAGTAATTGTGGGCCCTGCAAAAGGGTTTTGGGGGTTCCTTATTAGAATTATAATAAAATGGGTCCCAAAACCCTAATGTAGAGGGCTTAATAGTTAGAAAAGGGTTTTGGGGGTTCCGTATTGTAATTATAGTATAATGGATCCCCAAACCCTATTCTAATTATTCAGGCCCCATAGACCCCTTATGGCAGCCCATAAAGAACCCTTTATAAGGAACCCTTTAAAGTATGAGACCCTATTCCAATTATTCAGGCCCCTACATTTAACACCAAGATCCCCCTCTTTTAAGGGCTGCCGTATTATATTACGGAAGCAAAAGGGACCATAATTTTGACAACAAACCCACTTGAAGGGTCGGAGGACTTAGTAACTAGTTCTTTTATAGACTTCTAAATATCATAACCCCAATTAGGATCCCTTTTAGGATACTTATAACTCTACTTAATATCCACTTACTAAGTCCCCTGACCCTTCAAGCAGTCATTCGTGCATTTCCGACACCACAACACTCCATGTGGAGAACCCCACTGAGGGGACTAAGAACCCGAGTTGCAACTTGCTTGCCAAGTCCCTTCAGCCTCTCAATGGGTAGTTCTCCGAATTAGGGTCCCTTTTAGGGTCCTTCTAATAAGGGTGCCGTACTATATTGGGGACCTAAAAAGGGACCGTAATTTAGAGAACTACCCCAATAATGCGGGGCTCTAGACTCAGAAAAGAGTTTTTGGAGAGGGGGGCAGTACACGATATATGTCATACGGAGCGCACGGGGATACCGCTAGTACTGATTATTCAGATCTTAAGCCCTGGAGCTTAAACTCTAAACCACTAAATCCGAAACCCACCCGTTTATCCCCGAAGTCCCGATAGCAGCCCTAAACCCTAAACCCTAAATCCGGCCCAGCCACGAGGATGAGCCTCCAGAGCCAAAGCGGCGAAAGCTGATCGGCAAGCAGCCGCCTCCTGTGCCGAACCCGCCGGCAGACCCAGTGTCTACTTGGAGGGTCGGGGCGCTTAGTAAGTAGATATCAAGCAAGTTATAAGTACCCTAAAAGGGACCCTAATTGGGGTTATGGTACTTATAAGTCTATAAAACAACTAGTTACTATGTCCCCCGACCCTCCAAGTAGGGTTCCTTTCAAATGAAATCCTAAAGCCCTAAACCCTAGGGTTTAGGATTTAGGGTTGCTTTAAAATGGAAAGTAAACCCTAAACCTTACAGTTTAGGGTTTAGGGTTCCTTTAAAATGAAATAAACCCTAAGGCCCTAAACCCTAGGGTTTAGGGTTTAGGGTTCCTTCAAAATGAAAAGGGTAATTTCGGTTCGAAGACGTACCTAGACCCCCCGACTACCCTCTATTCTAAGGGCTTTTAAGGGCTGGTAGCCTTGTTAGGATTTAGGGTGTGAGGGGTTTAGGGTTTAGGGTTTAGGGTGTTAGGGGTTTAGGGGTTTGGGGTTTGGGGGTTTTGGGGTTTAGGGGTTTAGGGTTTTGGGGTGTTAGGGTTTAGGGTTTAGGGGATATGCTTAGCAGTAGAGTTGCTAGCCGGGTTCCTTCAAAACGAAAAGGGTCATTTCGGTTCGAAAAGGGACGTACCTAGACCCCCCGACTACCCTGTAACATACCCTAAATGCCCACTATCAAGGACCACAAGGGCTCCATTAAAGGGCCCTTGGGGGGTCCTGGTATACCCTAAACCCTAAACCCTACATCCTAAACCCTAAACCCTAAACCCTAACCTTTTTTCAAAGTTCGCCAACTACCCAACCTTCAAACTTTTCGGGTTCTGATAGTTTAGTAGTAATCTGACCGTTTAACCTTTTATTTTCCTGGCGTATTGGGGAAGGAAGTCTTTTTGTTCGAAAAGGTACGTATGACCCTAAACCCTACATCCTAAACCCTAAATCCTGAACCCTAAACCCTGAACCCTACATTCTAAACCCTGAACCCTGAACCCTAAACCCTAAACCCTAAACCCTAAACCTCAAACGCCGTCTTGGGTTTAGGGTTTAGGG
>CAJNDV010030985.1:119862-131703 GCA_905221635.1 Symbiodinium sp. CCMP2456 | reverse complement strand
GGTTTAGGGTTATTAGGGTTTAGGCATAGGTCGGGACCAACAAACGGTGGAGTGCACATTGAGTTCTTGCTGACAAGCATCGCAGCCACAAACCCAAAGAGGGAAGCAGCTAGTGTAGGAGTCTCGATTAGGATCCAAACAGTGGCCCATCATGCAAACCATCACCTTCTGGTTGATCCTCTTACCGTAGCGAACATCGTCACCCCACAGCCAGACTGGGTGGTGCTCCTTTAAATCTGAAGGTGGCTCAACCCCTGTAGAGAATCGTTGTTGGTGGGTCCAGTATTGGTAAACTTCATCCATAGCTATATCGGGCCATCGTCCCAGGCGCACCAGCCAAGGAAGCAACTTGTGTGGCAGAATAATAGGCATAGCCCTCAGCATCACACTTTAAACCTTATAAACCTCTAAGCCCCCTAGGTCTTAGAAGTTGGTGTGCTCGAAAACCCTGGACTAGCAGCACTTGCAACAGGAATCGCACCTGTTCTCCACCTTCTTCACACCCTTTTCAGGCCGGATAGGGACGTCCACATAGTCGATCGGTATCTGGGTTTGGGGTGGGCTAGGTGTGTTCATGATAGGTTGTCTTAATAAGGTTATAAAACTACAGGTCGAAGACTTATTATTATAAGGGCTTGGTGATATGTTGGTATAAGACTTATATTAAACATAGTGCAGGAAGCATCATCACCAGTGGAACTCGTCCGTAACATGTCCCGCTGTATGTTGCTAGCCCATTTCCCGTCAGAGCCGGCTCTCACAAGTCGGGAGCAAGGTCCTTGCATCTTCACACCATGCCAGTGCATCTCCTGTGGCCATATTAATATAATTATAGTTCCAAGTAGACAAACTTATAATTATACGTACTAATTAGCCTCTTAAGTCGAGCCCGCTACAGGTTCAGTTTGTTTGTTGTCTTTTATACGAGGTTTAGGGATATAAGGGGTTATCATAATAATAGCTTCATGGGAGAACTCGGCCTGATGTACAACATGCCTTCGCTAAGACTGCAGGTCCTCTTTCACAGCTTGCAAAGACTCCCGGGCGCTCTTGAAGGAAACCTTGAGTGCAGAGCCACCCTACATGTATGTAGATTGCCATGTACATGTAACACACTGTCGACATTAACTATAGATTGCAAGCTAGCCACTCCACGGCCCACAGCCCGGAGCAAGTGCTGGAACAAAGGCGATGTCCTCGCTCTGGCAAGATCACCTGCGGAGGGCTGGGTTTGCATAGATACAGAACTAAAATCAAACATCAATGCCATCGAAATGACACCCGCACTATCGGATATTTTCGCAGCTGCCTCGGCGGACTTTGTGGTATCCCCCGGATAGAATCCTTTCGAGCCCTGCTTCTAGGAAAGCAAGGGTCATAGTGCAATCCAACTACGGATTTCGGCAGCTCCAGCAAAATCGAAGCATTTCCCTGCCGAAGGTTCTAGCAGCATGCAGGTGTGCTTGGATCCAGGAAGCGTAGACCAAACTTGGTACACCGTATGTGCTTATTGTAGCATAGATACATATATAGTGATACAGAACCCAGATCCCACGGCACACAACAAGCTGGGCCCTCAACCTATAATGCTTCAGCCCACACGAGCTCCGTCTCAGAGCTCCGTCTCAGTTTCTCTCGGCTGCGCATGCGGTCATCCACGTGCCCGCCCCTTAGCCTTAGCCTTGGCCTTCGGCTTCGGTGGATCCTGGGATAGGTACATGTAGTCTTGATATATAGTGTTTCAGGGTGTGGGCTTTGGGCTTATAACTATAGCTTTTAGGGTTTTAGGGTTTAGGGTTCAAGGTTAAGTTTACAAGTATATAGTAAAATTAGGGTTTTTAGTGTTTTTATTGGGTGTTTAGGATTTAATATTATGAAGGCCAAATACAATTATTGAGTCGAATAATATGTATCTATATATGTATATATATATATATGACAGAAACAATTTTGCATAAGGTATATCTAGATAGGTTCTAGCATACGTAGTCCCGTTCATGAATGCCTAGTGCGATTTTGCGGCATGGGTTCCGGTGTAATCTTCCTGTAGCTTTAAATAAAGATACACATGTTGTACAGTTATATCATCAGTTTAAAATGATATATGTACATGTACATGTGTCTCAGGGGTTGCCTAGCGCTTGATGCACACACACACACGTACAGGGCTCTCTGCATTAAAGGCTCCAGAGTCATCTTCAGAGGCTTCATGGCTCCCGTGAAGTTTGTCACCACTGCATCTGCACGTTCAAGCAAGCTCTGAATGCTGTCTTTGGTTTCCTCACTCATGTCAACATCCTTCGTTTTGTTGTGAATGCTGTACAAACCCTCGAGTTCCCCTTTGATGCGACTGAACTGGTTCTTGTGGCCATCCAGCTCCTCCTGGTAGTTGTCCTTCGCTTTCTGTGACCTGGGATGGAAAGTTTGATAAGCTTAATTATGGGATAGGGGGGATGTTCCACCACATGTCTGCTAAGGGATCTGTCTAGTGGCAGGGATGAGTCGGACAATTCCGTAGACCAGACTATAATCTCGGTCATCTTGCTGGCCAGTGCTTGTATCTTCACATTCAGTTTTTTTGCAACACTGTTGGGGTTCACTTTTGTCAGCTTCTCGCCCTTGCCCTCCCCTTTCTGTCCGCCCTTCAAGGAATCGGTGGAGCTGCTCTTCTGGAGCATGGACAGGACATCCCGACCAGTGCCACCGGTAGCAGCATTGTTCGGCATCAAGATCGGCCTGGGCTTATAGAACTTGTTTCAGGAATTCTATTCTTAATTATACAAGGCTTCTATAAGGGTTTAGGTTTATAGGTTATTAGGGCTAAGGGTTTAGGGTCATATAGGGTTTAGGTTAAGGGTTCAGGGTTAATAGGGTTACTAGGGCTTTGGGTTTAGAAGGGCTTGGGGTTTATAGGGGGTTTCGTGTTTAGCTAGGGTTTGGGGATGCTTGTTTGGGGGTTGAGGCTTCAGTAGTTGGGGCCCAGGGAGCTTTGTTCATCATATAATATAGGGTTTGGTTTGTCATCTGCTTTTCACACATGTGCAATACAGAGTGTGCGCAGGATATCAGGTGTATACGGGGGTCCAGCAGGGCTCCACAAATGTATATTATATATGCTATTTAAACACGTGTGTATACATGTATCGTATATATAATATATATACATGTATCTACATGTGAATATATACATATGTATATATATATATGTATATGTATATGTATATGTATATGTATATATGTGCATGTATTGGGCATAGCTAGCATCAAGCGCTAGTGACAATATATATGGGAACTAGATACAACCGCTTATATAATGTGGATTCTAGAGATGACTGAAATCAGCTTAGGCTGCAAGCTAGGCTCGCAAGCTGGCCTGCAGCCTGGGACGAAATGTTGCCTTCGGAGTGGAAGCCTGCACTGGTCTTGTTGGTCTCGCTGAGCTCGAACTCAATCTTGTCAAAGACTCGGAAGAGCTCGAAGTTCTTAGCTCGGGCAATATATATATATACATGTGTATATAACCCAAATAGGCAACATCAACATACCAAGCTTGTGAAATAAAGTCCAGGGGGCGGGGTCATCCGTTATATCCGGATGATTCATGTGAAAAGGTTTAGGGTCTACGCGTGGATCGCGGTGACGCTCGTTTTCATATTTTCGGGACCGAATCCCCTCCGCCACCTTCTTGCCGTGAAGCTCGACGAGAGTCTTGAACGTCTTCATGCATTCGTTGGCTTTGATCGATTCTTCATTCACACGAACCGCATCAATCACGAGCTGAGTCTTCGCCCAGTCTTCATCGGCTTCAAGCCACTGCTGAAACCACACAGAAAGTGTTTTGAGGCGATCTCGGCTGTGAAGGAATTCCGGAATGAGCAAAACACTCATGATCATGATGTCTTTAACAGTAATTAGACGAGGCACTGGGTTGTCCCTGGAGCTCCCCCAATTTCTCGAGGACCACCGGCGGACAGTCCGCACCTGAGCAGCAGTCCCAAGCTCGCATAGAATCGAAGTGTATGGTTTGGAGCTTCACATGCATTCTTACGACAGGCTGCTATTGAAGGTTCTGTCGAAGCGGACACGGGCATTGTGTCTGAGTCGTTTGGCTTCCTTGGCCTCCCACGCCAAGCGCTCCTCCTCCGTCTGAAACTCCTGAGGCTCGACCTTCGTTTTGCGGAGCTCCTGCTTTGGAGAAGGCTTCGTGGGCACTGCAGCCTCTGTGCTCTCCGGTGGGTTCTCGGCACGTGGCATCGCAGCCTGTACCATCAGTGGATACAATAGTTTAATAGTAATAATATAGAGTAGCCTGAGAAACTAGAAGCCGTTGATGATAGCCAACCTCAATTTCCGATGTATCCAATCGTTGCATGGCAGCGTGTGCACCCTGCTGCTGCCAGGAAATCTTCGGTGGCGGGACATGATCACCATTGCCTGGAACCTAAGTTCGGGATTCTGTGTTAAATTAATTAAGGTTTTCGAAGTGTAGATGGGGTCAGTTCCAAGCTTTACAAGTTTATAGGTTTAATGTATCTAGACATAGCGGTGTCTTGGTCCCTCAAACCATAATATATATATATATATATGTATGAGCCCACCACTTAGGCTTATATCTATATACATATTACAGATATATATATATATATATATGTGTGTGTGTGTGTTTAAGCACAGCTAAGCAAAAGTTAATAAGCTCGTACATACTATGCTGGTGCATGCCCCGGGTTAGCCCCACATCCAGCCCCTAGCATAAATCAATAAGTAAATACATATATACATAAATGTTGTGTAAAGCTTAAGGGAGCAGCTACTATTTAGGAAACCGTGTCCAATCAATTCGTTTGGTAACATCCGGAACCCAGAACTTTTAAAACATAGGGTTGCAACAAGCACTGCAGTGCATTAAGCCATGCAAAGCATGATCTGGAGTCGCAGGGCCTGCTTTCTCACTGCTTTCGGATTTGGGGGTGTGGGTGGGGCTTGGACATCGATATCATGTTTTTGTTACCTCAAATGTCCGATTGAAGCTTTGGGTTTAGGGTTTAGGTCGATATATGATATATATATATATACATCTATATGTATATATGTATATGTACAGCACGAAATACTTAAGGAAGCAGTTTGTTTTTTTTACATACATACATATGTGTATATCTATAGTGTGTGTAGGCAGCATGTAGTCCTTGTTATATAAGTATATAATAACTACATCTACTTTAATAGGATTGGTTTCTCGTCCCGATCACATGAAGTCTTCTACATTGTAACTTATACAGTGTTTAGCAGTGACAGTGATAGGTACAACTATGTCTAGGGCTGACCCTAAACCCTAAACCCTAAACCCTAAACCCTAAACCCTAAACCCAGGATCAGGCTTCGGGTCTCAGGGGTACAGTTGATGAAGGTTACAAGTTTAGGGTCAGGGTCTAGCTGTACATAGGGGATTGTGGGGCTAAGGCTTCACTGGCAACATGCAGCACAGGTACGGGCGATGCAAGGGCAGACGTGCTGGCAGTGTCAGAAGGTGGAGGCACCTCCTTCTCCTGCAGCTGCAGGTTTAGATGATTGTCCAAGTCCATACACAAAGCCTCCTCGTCCTCTTCGGGTAGGCTACTGTTGTTTGTGCTCTGGTACTCGGACTCGGCGTTTGCAACAAGCATCAGGACTGTCTCAGAGAAGGTGGCAACATAACCATCCAGTTTCTTGCACACCTCCTGCTGGGAGAGGTCCTTCTCATCCAGCTTCTGACTAACCCACTTGTCGATCTGGTCAAGCTTGCTCTGCGTGACCTCCGCCGAGAAGCCCTTGCCTTGCACTTGCTGCTTTTTGGTAGCACCAACATTCACGATGATGTTGCTGTACTTGAGGAATAGAGCCTTAGCTTCCTCGTACTCCTTCTGCAAGCCTAGCATGGAAAGACACGTCTCGTGAAGGCTTCTAGCCAATGGTCCGGATCCACTGTCCTGAGCCTCAAAAGCCCCGTTGTACTTGGCAGCAACCAGTCGAGTCCACTTGAGAACCTCGAAGGCCCTCCCTGAAGCATCGGCATCACCGTGCCGATAAACCCACTCTGAAAGCTTGCCCGGGCTTTGCTGCATGTCCAGACAGGTAGACTCGGCTGGAACAAACATGTCTATGTTGCCCCGCGCTTGGAGAGTGTGTGCCATGTCTAGCACAGGGTCGGCCGTGTGACCCAACACCATAGCCTGCTGAAAGTCAGACACAATCGAGTGCCCACGGTTGAGGGGGATGGTATCCTGTGTATCCACATGCCTTGGCATACCTTGGTGAGAGAGTGAGTTTGCAGGAACTACCAACATCCAAAGATATGCTGATCATACATTCCACACTATCTGTGTTCCAATTCGGTATGGTACAGAGCACAGAGCTGTGGATATCACACTAGAGGGGCAAACACATGTATGCAAACACAGGCTCCTATGCATATCCACAACTATAGCCATACTCGAGTTATTACAGTGCAGCATCAAAGTGTGATGTTATCATCCGGTCCATATGTAAGAACATGCATTACTAATAAGTAATGACTATATTCATATATATATATATATATAAATATAAATATACTCTAATAATATGTACTTCTTAGTTAACATCTGGTCTGTTCACAGTATACGTATGCATGCACACATGGTCTTAAGCATGTGCTACCTGTACAAGTCTAACCCCTATAATATAGTAGCCCTCAACCCTAAAGCAACACCAGCCACAGCAATGTCATCGCAAAACATAATTGATCCTCCACGGTTAGCTACATCAGTCTCTATGATGCATCGATTGGGTACACAACTCACGGAGTTAGGATGAACCAGGATGTAATTGCAACTTACAGCATCGGCCATGTGCAACAAGGTCAAGTGCCACTTGAGCTGCGTGCTCCGCTACAGGTGCACCAACCCGGCTGTCATTGGGACCAGGGGGATCAGGATTCTGCTTCTGGGACTCATTGCCTCGGGATTCCTTTGCTGTAGCCTCTGCTGGTGTGCCCTCACTAGGGTTCTGCTTCGGAGTTCCCTTATTCTTGTGATCAGGAGCTTCGGGGGGATCAACGGAGATCTTGGCTGCTTCTGGGGGCCCATTGCCTTGGGATTCCTCTGCTGTAGCCTGTGCTGAGATGTCCGAGGTCTTAGAACGGGGTTCGGACTCAGGCATCGGGGATTCAGGCTTTCTCTGCACATCTGAGAACAGAGGGGGCTTCGGCAGGGAGGGCTTTTGATCGCCAACAAACTCGTCCGGCTGGGTCTCCGCCAAAGCATTGTCAGTGAGGGTTTCCTGGGATCCGGCTTGGGTCGATTATTCTTATAAGGGTAATTTAGGCTTTGAATATATATGTATACATATATGTGTATATATATATATATTCTCTAGGGTTTAGGGTCTAATTAGGCATTATCAATTAATAATGTATCAGAATGGATCAAGGCTCCAGGTGATCGTCGAGCTTAATCTTCTTGTGGAACGGGCTCTTGATTTGAGGGGAAGCCATAAGAGCACCAGCAGCTTTGTCAGAAGCAGCTTTGGCAAACTCACCGGACAAGTCCTTCCTAGGGTTGCCTCCAAGAGGAGATGCGCGAGGCTTTACAGGAGGTGTCGAGGTGCTTCGTGCTGTGACCTTTTCAGGCCTGGCACCTCGGCTGGTTGCTCGGGCACCTGGTCTCGGTTTGCTTTTGGCAGAGCCATGATCAGGGGGAAGCTTGGTAGTCTTCGGGGCCACAGCAGGAACCGAAGTAGCCGAAGGTACCGAGGAAGCATCACCTAGCATTGCATGCCACAAGTAGATCTCATGATCACAGACTTACCCAAGGTTAGTCTGAAAATATGCTGCAATTTAGGGGCTCCCCAGGGATTTTCTGCTGTTGCAGCGACGCATGGCCTGCTGCATTTCGGCCTCGATATCGAAGCTCTCCTGGGCAGGTGTACATGCACAGGTTTCAGATCACACATAATAAGGGTTATTTAGCTAGTGTGGTCCAGGGGCCTTTGCAGCTTTGGCCTTTTGGCCCTTCGTGGGATACGGTGCAGCTCTCTCTGCACCACGGGACATGGCGTAGGCACTACACCCTGAACACTCGCAGCGTAAAGAAACCCAGAAACCCAACAGGAGAAAACGGCCCAGGCACGGGGCAGCGTAAACTACCCCAAATATTTTTCACATAAGTTCACATGGTTTTCACGCCCACTTTTTGGTAGTTGGGACCTTTGGGCTGTTTTTCACACGATTTCACGCTGTTTTCACATGGCCACCCCTACGTAAGCCTACGCTGCCTCTGGGGGCCCAAATGCTGGAAGCACCCTGTCGTACGTTTTCACGTAGAGGCAGATCGCATGAAAGCCCAAACCAACCGAAAATCCCCACCTGGACCTGCTATCTAGGGATATCATGCTACAAGTGGCGCCTAGACGTACGTCACAGTCGACTAAGAGCTACAAAGCCAAAGCATCACACAGCTAGATCCTCTATTAGAGCAATATAGGGACCCCTGGACTCTGATACGAGTACACTTTGGCTCGTTCCGGAATCGAGGCTTCGATCGCATGGCTTCCGAGCTGCTGCAAATGGTGCACAAGGCAGGGTCAGTGGGAAGCGTCACATTAATATATGTCCTGAGATGTATAGATAGCTGCCTAGAGCAGCTGCTAGCTAGAGTTCATAACTACAGATTCTACCAGACCACTACTAAGCACAACCCTAAACTCTCATGATCATGATGATTATATACAAGTTATGATTATGCTCGTATGTGTGAATCCTTGTCCTGTATACATGTGTACATGACCTCTATAGTCTTGTTATACAATATGTAGTTTATGCCAACCCGAGACAGTATATATATATATATATTATTATATGATCCGGCTCATTGGCCTGTTCGAACCCATGCCTAGGGATCAGGCTTATAATTAGGGTTTAGGGCGAGGGCTCAGGGTGAGAGAGAAAAACAGACAGGAGCTCAATAATGTAAATGTTTCGTCCCGAGGATAATTACAATTGTTACCAGACTATAGACACCGGCAACAGCTCCTAGTTCAAATTGGCAAAGCCGAATTTGCTGCAGCACTTCTGATGCAAGCTTCCTAGAAGCGGACCATGCAGTGGTGTGCTGTACTGCAGCTAGAGCAACAACAAACTACAAGCAGACACAGCTGCAAGTGCAGGATTCTGTATAGTTATTATTATTTATATTTGGTGGAAAGACCAGTCCCTATCCAGAGCTACCTTGCTAGTCCGATCCAACACTACTTGCCTAGCTCATATGAAGTGCTGCGGCTCAGAGACAGCTAGTGTTCCCTGCGGGGTGCTACATATATTTATGGAACAATCACAAACCTCAACTCCCCCTGAGGGTGTCTTATGTCAAAACCAGAGTCACCTCTCCCAATCAGCTAGCACCATATGCAAGAACCTGCAATATCCATTTATACACCCCACAAGCTCGGAACACTCGTGCATCGAGGCCAATACCTCGAGTCTGGAGCCCATCCGTGTATGACACGGCAGAATGGGATGATCTCGGGGGTTCTTGGGTTAGGGTGTTAATTATAGTTGTTTGGAGCATTAGTGCAGCTTTATACATCTAAACTGAGTAGCACCAACTGCAGAGGCAAAGTAGGTAATCGTGCAAGCATGGATGTGTAAGTCATGTAGGATTCTAACTTCTCGGATGCGAGCCTTACAACCGTTGCCCATCTATTTTACTCCTGGAGTGTCTAATTGGTTCTAGGCTAGAGCCTCTCAGTCGTAGCTACACATGGGCTTCATTCGTACATAATAACTAGTCCATCTACAGGTCTGCCAGGTCCAGTCTAGATATGATCGTGATGAAAATACAGGGTGTAAGGTATGCAACACAGGATCATCCGATTACCTTGGCCGTGCTAGGTCTTGCATCTGCCTTTAATTAAAGCATGAAGCCGAACCGGCCCCGTACCTGTCAGCCTCGGGACCCCAAACCTACTACGGAATCTGTTCGCAAATCTGTGTGCTAAGGATTATAGCTTCCATATACAGGCTAGTCATGATATCGAGCACCATGCTAGGGCTGCTAGGGGCTCTACCCAAACACGCCCACATCTTAGCAGAGGCACGATTTAGGATTGAGGGTTTGGGGGGGGTTGTAGGGCTTCTTATAGCATACACCCGTATACACTCTCATATGTTCATTATACTTTCTAAATGAATACATCTATATGTATATATGTTTATATATGTTTACATATATACATTTATATGTGGGTGTGTGAGTCTGCATAAAACATGTACAATACATGCACCCTCGTTTGGAATCCTTCCACCCGTTCACATCTACACGCTGTCAGGGTCTAGGGTTTGTATACTGTAAACAAAATTAAAGGCAAAGTTAGACAACCCCGCAAAGGTCCAAGGCCCAGTCAGGTACAGCAGACCAGAGCACCATAAGTTGTGCCAGGAACTACATAACATTCATATCACACAACAGCCATTATCATGCCCTGCTAGCGTGTCAACCCGGGACAATAAAGAACACATACTTATAACCCTATATCACTTTGTGCTCTACAACCAACAACACCCGAAGCAACACTAGAACTAGAACCATGTTAGGTAGTACATGTGCACCACGTCCTATATCAAGGCCCTGGCTCTACTTAACAGTTGCTGTTGAAGCTGGCCCAGCTGCTGAGGCATGCACTGCAGACAGCGTTGGCGCAGGGGAAGCTGTGGATCCGATCAAGGCATCTATGCAGAGTGTGGGTCGGGCTTTCAATATGGCTAAGCTCTCCACTCCCAGCTGCAGACCCCTATACTTGCTCAGCCAGTAAAGACATGATGTTTCCCCCCTCCAAGCTTTGCCTCAGGATTTTTGTAGGGGATACAATGCAAGTTGCAAAACCCTTCAAAAACTTCTTGACTTCCAGACAAAGCAAAAGGAAGATCACCATTGGGGCGGAATTCCCCCTCAGTAATGGCCTCCTCCAAGAACGTCTTGATGGTCTCGAGGTCCGCGTGGCTCCAGTCCCCACCAGGATCCTGAAGTGCTTCGCATCATCATATGCACAGATCTAGGCCTAAAGGGTCATATGTGTTATAGCTTGCCATGTAGCCTGGTACCCAAATTGCAAAAGCATAGCGAGGTCTGGCATTTCCGGGTCAGTAGCCTCAACTTGCAATCGTACTAGGAAAGAAACTGCATTGGCAATGTCATGATTTCTGCAACAAATATAGCAGCTACTAGCTGGTTCAGGCCCCCCACCAGCCACTCAGAGTGAAGGGCACATACCACCTTCCCAAAGTCGGCAGGATAGGCACTGGAGGATGTCAGGTCTTTGCCACCCGTCCTTACACTAGCATGCTTCGAAAGCTGCAACCAACGGGCCAGAAGTGATTGCAAGTAACTACTGCATGTGCACACTGCTGATCCTTGCAATTGAGGACAGTACACCTTCCGTTGGCCCTCGACAAATGTCACCTTCACCATCTCATGATCCGAAAGCCTCTTCCGCTTCTTGATGTCAGCTTTGATGTCAGGGGTGAGCTTCCGGTACAGCTTCCAAAGCCAGGGCCTTGGGATGGACTTATAGGCAATGTCTGAGAAGGGCACACGGGGTAGCTAGTAGGATGCTCTCCAACATGTGAATAGGAATTGTTCAGAGGGACGGGGCGGCTCTTTGTTTACATCGGGGGTACGGTTTATGATCATGACTGTCTAGAGCTAGCTACTTTAGTCATACTGACATGCAGACCTTGTGCATAGTACGAAGTGTCCAACATTCTAGTGATGCAGGTGTAATCCGGTTGAGTAGACTCATTAATCTAGAATATATATATATATATGTATA
>CAJNDV010030985.1:64577-75938 GCA_905221635.1 Symbiodinium sp. CCMP2456 | reverse complement strand
GTTTATTATGGAATCCTTAAGGGAGGGGGGTTAAAGGGGGGTATATAACCCAGCAATCCCCAATTCTGCCTAGTACTTCCTTAGGTTCCCTAAAGCTCCCTAGGACCCACCCTCCTTTAAGGATCCTATAAGAGTTTAGCAGGGGTCAGGCTTCCCTGTATAAGGGTTCGATCAAAGATTTTTAAAGGGGTTTAGGGTTTAGGGTTTAGGGATGCTGGGTTTCGGGTTTTGCTACAAGAGCCGGGGGGGGGGTCCCTTGTTTGGGGGAACGTTAAAGCCATGATGTTGAGGTTCTTTTACAGTACTTAAAACGTCTTCTACAAAGTATAGTGTCTATACTTGGTGTCTAGGCGTTCACATGTCCGATGAGTTCAATCGGCACGGTGCTGCACCCGCGACAAGGTTGTTCCGGCAAATCCACGTGGAGGCAGAAACCCTAAACCCTAAACCTTAAACCCCAAAACCCGAAACCTTAAACCCTAAAACCTAAACCCTAAACCCTCATCCGCCGAAGCGCCCGAACCAGGGGTCATGGGAGGAGACTTCAACATGCAACCATCCATTCGCCGATGGGCACGGGCAAACGCGAAGCCCTCTCTGCCTATGCCTAGTGTAGGGGCCTTAATATTTAACCACGCATTTTTTTTTGGGGGGGGGTCCTTTGTTATAGTTATACTAGAACCTACCCCGAAACCCTGTTCTAATTAGTAAGGCCCCTACGTTATCTATGTATCTGTCTGTCTGTATTTCTAGTACGTTCGTCTCATTACCCGACCTCGGTCAAGGGTAAGCCGGGTAGGCCTCCACCAGTGCTTACCGCATTCTTTCCTAAACCTTCAACCCTACAACCTCAAGGCCCTCAAAAGAAAACTTCAAGCCCAAACCCTCAACCCTAAACCCTGAAGCCTCAAACCCCTAAACAGACAAGCTCAAGCACTTCAGCCCAGAGCATGAACGCCTAAAGCCCTCAGATCAAGCTGTCTTTGTTTGCAGTGTTGTTCGACCCTTCCGTGCGCAGCCCGCCCTGCTTACATGTAAGCATTTAGATTATGAGTTTAGGGTGTAAGGGGCATTGCTTAAAGCTTCATGGCTGGCTAGAGCTAGAAATATCTTAAACACGAAGCCCTAAACCCCAAGCCCTAAACCCGAAGAACCGATTTCGGGCTGCAGCTCCCTGGCGAGTCTGCAAAAGACCCTAAACCCTAAACCCTAAACCGGGGCACCACAACATGTTTCTCTCCCTGGTGCGTAGTAGGGAACCGGGGATTTCTGGGGACTGTTAATGTGGGATACATTGGGACTGCTAAAAGGAGGGTTTAGGGTTTAGGGTTTAGATCCATTTCCCCATTCCCTACGAAGCACCAGGGAGTTTGTTCAACTTCGGTTGGGCCTTGTTCCCTGATTGAACCCCACTTGAGCCAGTTATGTCTTTCAGTTTTTGTCCTGAGCTACTGCGAAACCGCAACCCCCAAACTCAGTCCTCAGAAATTCAGGCCATCTGTCTCGAACTCGACTTGGCCTTGGCCGGCAGCGTCCGCGATGTGCTGGTGCCAACGTGGGTTTGGGGTTTAGCAAGCCTTAAAGCTACAATGAACGAGCCCTGAATCATCCGAACAGAACTTTGTTGTTTTCTCTATAGATATAATGTGAATCCTGAGGACTAGTACTTGTCATTATTGAGGCCTCTGTACGAGGCGTCAGTCATGGTTTCGAGTTGAGGTTTATGGCTTGGTGGCGGACTATCAACAAGCGATGGAAGAGCCTGTCACGTAGATGAACCAGGGTGATTTCATTCTACCCATGTACATGCCTACCACAAATAGAAACACATTGGCATACGCGTGATATCTACTGAATAGTGGCGGTACGCGCGTTTGGGGTTAATCACGTGCTTTTTGCTGAGGCCACTCCAAATCTTAAGAAGAACAGTTTCAGCGACCGTTTACAGGGAGGAGTAGAATCACGATAACATTTCTGCCGCTTACAACGGGATGGGCTTTGGAGGGCAGAGAGACCTCCACCTGCGACATCCGTGGTGAGTCAACTTAGCTTGAGAGTCACAGTAGGGGAGATCGAGCCTTATTCAACTTTATTCCTTACCCTAAGGGTCCATGTACCCAAATACTATATACTTTGGCCCCAAAGTACCCATATAGGGACTACTTTAAGACCAAGGTATATACTATTTGGGTACATGGACCCTTAGGGTTAAGGCTTTCTTAAACGGTTATTGGGGCTTCACAGCGTCTTGTGGCGGCTAGGGCTAGGGGCGTGTCAGACTTCTGAGGGGTTTTGCAGCCCTCCAGCATACTTCCAGACGGCCGGTTCATTAAACCGATAGTTCAGAGAGTGCTACTACTCCTGCTGCTACTACTACTACAACTTCTTCTTCTACTACTACTACTACTACTACCAGTACTACTACTACTGCTACTGCTACTGCTACTGCTACTGCTACTGCACGAATATCGTACTACCGTACTACTAAACATACTACCGTACTACTACTGTACTACTTTGCTACTAGGTTTAGGGTGAAGTCAAGGGTTTCAAGAGAACTGCAACAGCGAACAGAACAGATCACCAGTCACCGACACCCCAGTCTCCCTTCAATAGGCTAAGGGTTTAGGGCTTATAATAGTAATCCCAGGACACAAGATGCGTGTATGCAGTATGGTTCCTCAACGGGATCTATAAGATTTTCTATAGGGTTTCTCTATAATGAGGTACTTATGGCTACTATAAGGGTAGTTTGCTGCACCCTTCTGAAAAGGGCCCGAAAAGGGACCCTAACTTAGAGAACTGCTCATGTATATGAAAAACAGCGAGTGTACGTACGTAACTAGATGTAATCTTGATTTGGGGCAGAGGACCTACCGTGGGTGCAGTTTAGGGACCTTAACGATGCGAATAGGGTTGCGTGGGTATGTCACAACTTGTTGTAAGATATAAAAGGGCTACGAGGCGATATGTTCTCGTGGGTCATTCTCGCCACTAGATAAACTCGACGATTTGTCCCGCCCTCTATTCTCAGATTCCGACCCTCGTGCAAGGTGTTTCGGGACCGAAGGGTTCGGGACTCAGAGCAGTGTTTGGGCAACTTGGGTATGCGAGCTTATCGGGACACGTGTGCAGTGTATGGCTCCGGAGGCTTGAGATTCCATGCAAGTGAAGGAAGTAGACACCTGACTGGTGGATCACTACCCAGTTCGGAAATATGGGATGCTTGCCGTATTACTAGGGCAGGGGAGTTGTTGTGTTTGTTCGGGATCTCAGTTCATAACGGTCTTGGGTTTAGGAGTTGCCTGTCGAATTCTGATTGTCTGGGGTTACGCCTTGGACGACCGTATTTCTGGATCATAGGGGATGACAGGAACCTCGAGTGATTCAATCGCTCAGGGCTTCCATGGGGGCTTGAAGAGAACAAGACTTGGCTCTTCGGGCTCCAATGGCTGAATAGGCCCTAGCACGTTTAGACCGGGTTGATGGTGTTACCAACAGCCGTTTTCATCCCGAATGAAACAGTCTAGTGAACAACTCGGAAAATCTAAAGACACGGAAAACGACCTCGATTGCATGGATTTAATTTTGAGCCTGCCCGGACACTCCCATGAAGCTCCTCTTGAGTATGTGTACGCTGTGCTTACTGCGAGAGGCAGAGTCCCTAAACCCTAGCTTCGTTGAGTTCGGGGTGTCCGGGGGGAGCAGCCCTGAAGCCCCTTGTAAAAGCTTTAGGGTTTACTTGGAGCATCTTGGGACTTAGTAAGTAAGGTTATAAGTACCCTAATTGGGGTTATAATTATAGTTACCTTATTTATAACCCTGGTTGCTAAGTCCCATGATCCTCCAAGTAGGGTTTAGGGGTTTTGGGAGCCTTCAGAGGAACCTAGTAGAACAAGTATAGAGCCTCTACGATAGACCTTATAGAGCCCATAAATGGACCTTTGACATAGCAGCTCTTATAGCGTGCTCACGATGCACCGTGTAGAGCCCATAAATGGACCCTTGAAAGGAACAGTTAAGACCAGGATGCCAAAGATAGTTCAAGAGCGGACGATCTAAGGATCCGATCACCAAAGCCAGCCGTTTGCAGCCGTCCCTGGATTATGAGGTTCCGGTCTTAGGCTCTACCCATAGGCCCCATAGTAGTTCCTTTTTGGGATTACATAATATATAGGATCGTAAATATGGCCTATGGGTAGGGTATAGAGTTTGGGGCCAAAGGCTTTCGGGTGCATAGGTATAGGGTTTGCGATCAGGGGGTGTAAGGTCTATAGTCTAGAGTTTATAGGGTTTCAGGTACCCTGATGGGTCTTTAGGGTATCGGGGTTTAGGGTCAAGGACTTTGGGTTTCAGGGTTTTAGGGTTTAGGGTTTAGGGTTCACGGGGTTTAGAGTCTAGGTTGTGGGAATGTCGTCAAGGGACAACGATGCGTATGTGGGGTGCATTGGCTCGCGTCTGGGTTGGGTTGTTTTCGATCTGGCTCTCTGAACTTTAAACCTCTATGAGCCCTCAAATCATGGTTTCACTGGATAGTTCTCTAAATTAGGGTCTCTCTTGCTGCGGGTCCCCAAAACAGTACGGCACCCCTATAAAACAGGACCCTAAAAGGGACCCTAATTAACTTAGAGAACTACCCGGTTGATACCGCCCACTGAAAGTATCTGAGAAGACATCATCATAATGATGATAAATAAGAACAAAAAGTCAAAGCTGTAAATAACAATGAATACATCAAACCTCCAGACAGACCCCGTCCACAGTATCAAGGATCGCCGGAGGGCAGAGAAGTTGCAAGTTGTAAAGCCCACGGGACTATGATGCGCAATCTAGAGGCCTGAACGAATAAATCCTGTTGATAGTAGGGATGAATAATTTAGAGGCCTTGATAATTAGAATAGGGNNGGGGGGGGGGGGGGGGGGGGTATATGATACTAAATTTGTAATCAGGAACCCCCAAAAGGGTATTGGTAATTATTTAGGCCCTTATAGTAGGCGGAATTCCTTGAGCTATTGTGCAGAAGCCCTTGCCACTCCTGGCACATTGTACCAGGGTTTAGGGTTTAGGGCTTAGGGTTTAGGATTTAGGGTTTTAGGGTTTTGGGTTTTAGGGTTTAGGGTTTATCGCCGATCAGGCCCCTAAACTTAATCCCACTCGCACCGCAAACCCGAAAGGCTAAGCAAGCCCCAAAGACCACACATTCACCCGCGTCGAAAGCAGTTACCATCAACACAACATTGAAAACTCGAAGCAGGAATACTTGTAGTTATGCTAGAAGTTGTACTCGGAACTTCTAGCCATCAAACCGATGGCAGCAGCAACAACAGCAATAGCAATAGCTGTCGTGCATTATCAAACAATGGCAATGCTAATTATACTATCAGCAGGTCGGCATGATTATTTTTTCAGCCATACCGTGTTTATCATAAAAATGACCAGCATCAGAGTCACAAAGAAAACCAACCCACAAGTTTCAGGTGTCCGGCTTCGACGCGGCCATGGGCCGCTGGGTGCCCGTGAGCGGTGAATCTGCCCTGGGCTTCGCGACGCTTGGGCTACATTCTTTTGGTCTAGGGGTTCAGTGCTTATAGGCTCAATGTTACAGGGTGTTTGGGGCTTTGATTCTTCAGGATTCGAGGTTTAGGCTAGGCAGGATCCCAAAAGAGGGGTTCTATGGGGTGTTGGGGTGCTCATTGCCTTGGGTTTGGGAGCATTTGAGTTTTGGGATTAGGGTTTTGGATTTAGGGTATAGGGGCCTTCCTAATTACCAATACTATTTTGGGGGATCCGTATTTGAATTTTTGCTTTGTACCCCAAAACCCTACTCTAGTTATTAAGGCGGCTACGTATTAGGGTTTAGGCTGTGGGGCTTTGAGCTTGGGTTGAGGGCTTTGGGGCCCGGGTTCAGGGTTTCGGGCTTTGGGTGCTCGGAGGTCAGGATATTCGGTTCATGGCTTAAGGTTTTGTGGCCGGGTGCCCTGGCTCTGAGGGTATTAGGGTTTAGGGTTTAGGGTGTCCTGGCAGGGTATAGGCTTCACGGCTTTACCTCGTGCGGTCGAGGCTTCAGTTGTTTCACGAATGCAGAGGTGAGGTGACAGCTTTGTTGCGAGTTTTCAACGAAGTTGCTTGCGGGTTGCAGATGGTTGCTGCACTAGCCAAGAGAAAGGTTCCTGCAATATAGGGGTTCGAAGAATTAGAATAGGGTCTTGGGGCCCACTATATATATATATATATACTATAATTATAATATGGAACACCCAAAATTGTATTAGCAAGTATTTAGGCCCCTACATGACTCAAAACCTTATACCCCAGAGGTCCTTTTAGTCGACATCCCCAAGTGAATCCTACATGCCCTGGGGCCCAAACACGCCTTCACTCTCCTTTTCCGAAACGGTTAAGATCAAGCCCAGACCCCGAAAACACCTTCAAGCCGTAACCCTAAACCTCTTTATTATAGGTGCCTAGATAATTAGCTATACTATGTTGTTGCAAGTTTGGGGTCGCGCTTAGAGACGCACTCTCGACACCACAGGAACAGGAACTGTATACTATTTTGGGGGTTCCTTTTTATAATTATATTATAATGGGTCCCAAAACCCCTTTCTAATTATTAAGGCCCCTACATTAACCCGAAGCTCCGATCCCTAAAACGCCCTGGAACAAAAGCTCTTAGCAATACAACACAGACCGAAACCCCTGAACCCTAAACTCCAAAACCCCGACACCCTAATCGCCCAGGCCCCGAGACCGCTAAACCTTAAATTCTTAACCCTTTAACCCCTCACCCCCTAGCCCCCACACCCCAACCGAACCCTAAAACCCCAAATCCTAAACCCTAAACCCTAAACCCTCAACCCTAAACCCTAAACCCTAAACCCTAAACCCTCAACCCTCAACCCTCAAACCCCAACCAGAAGACAAGGGCCGGAGATGGCATCCTTGCACGCATGGCGCAGGCAGAACCCCCTAAGCCCTAAAGCCTCAAACCCAAGGGTTTAGGGTTTAGGGTTTAGGGTTTAGGGTTTAGGGTTTAGGCAAGGTTCAGGGCTTTAGGGTCTTAGGGTTTAGGGTCTTCTAGGTTTAGGGTTTAGGGTTTAGGGTTTAGGGCACGGTTCAGGGTTTTAGGATCTTCCTAAAGCCTCAAACCCTAAACCCTACCAGGACCCCGCAAAAGGGCCCTTTAATAGAGCCCTTGTGTCCTGAATAGTGGGTATTTAGGGTATATTAGAGGGTAGTTGGGGGGTCTAAGTTTAACACAAACCTTAAACCCTAAACAATAAACCCTTGAACCCTCAACCTTATACCCTTAAACCCTAACCTCTAAACCACCAAACTGAGGGATGTTTATACCCAGGGCCGGGGTTTTCAGGGTTTGGGAGTTAGAGGGACATTTCTACGGTAGATGATATAAGAATCCTGCATTACCCATAATAAGGAATATACCATATTTCCCATAGTTTAGGGTCCTTGAGGTAATGCAGGATTTAGGTCATCAACAGTAGGGTTTAGGGTAGAGGGTTTCAGGATTTTCGGCTCTCGAGGTTCGAGGGTTCTTTTTTGTTTGGCGGTGTGTGTTTTTGTGTGTTTCGGGTTTTGGGGGCGTTGAACTCGCACTCTCAGAGAGTCGACAGAACGACCCAGAAGTTGTCGGAGTTGTGTATCTCCTGATATGGCCAGTGTTGACAAGAGGCCGGGCTGAAGGAGAGAGTATGATAGGATCGTGAGAATAAATGGGCCTTCATGATTAGACTAGGGCTCTTTCGTAGATCTTACGATCATTTTAATCAGGAGCCCCCCCCCCCAAACAAAAAAAACAAACTTCCCTATTCCAATAATTACGGCCCCTAAACCCTAAACCCTTATCGTAGCCCCTTATAGAACCCCTTTAAGGCCCCCTTAAAGGAACCCCCCACAAAAAACCCTATTCGAATTCTTAAGGCCCCTTACATTACGTTCTGCTAGGCCTGACGTGGAGCGGCTCTAGGCTTCCCACCTCACCACTAATATAGAAGAGGGTTTAGGGCTTTAGGGTTTTAGGGTTTAGGGTTTTAGGGTTTTAGGGTTTAGGGTTTTAGGCTTTAGGGCTTTAGGGTTTTAGGGTTTAGGGCTTTAGGGTTTAAGGATTGAGGGTTTTATGATGGTTGAGGGTTATATTATTCCTTAGGGCTCCTTCTTATGATTTTAGTATAGTATTCCTTAGGGCTCCTTCTTATGATTTTAGTATAGTGGACCCCAAAACCCTGTTCTAGTTATTAAGGCCCCCCTACACTAGCGATCCTGTTACCATCAACCCCCGCCAAAAGCCACAACCTTCAGGCCTTAGGGTTTAGGGGTTCAGGGTTTCAGGGCTTAGGGTTTAGAGGTCTAGGGTTTAGGGTTTAGGGTTTAGAGGTTTAGGGTTTAGGGTTTAGGGTTTGGGTAGGTGTAGTATAGCAGATTTCGGCTTTAACTTCTTTGTTTTCTCGGTAGCAGTAAGCAGACATGGGGGAACGGCAGGGTTCCGGCTGTCCACATCTTGTCCACCTGTGCTGTCTCACTTGTAGTACCTTTCTGGATTACCTACTTCGTTGCAACATTCCTATATGTAAGAAGAAATCATGCATGGCAACCGAAAGTAATGTGTCTTGTGCTGTGTCAGGCCACTTTCCGCCACAACTTTCGGCAAGCAGCAGCTCCAATGTTTCTACACACCAGACCGAACATTGCACACAGTGTAGGGTTAAGTAAGTTAAATGCTTTAGATGGGCTTAGAAAGTTCCCATGAGCCTTAAGCAGGGAGGGCCCTGTCCTGACCTCCGCGACCCGGCTCTTGCACACAAAAGTAGCAGAAAATCCCACCCACAAAGCCTGTATTTAGCGCCAGCGATGTACCCTAAACTCTAAACCCTAGACCCTAAACCCTAAGCCCTAAACTCTAAACCCTAAACTCTAAACCTACTTCAAAGTCATGCGTGCCAGCCTTTGAAAGGCCTCGACGCGGCTCCGCCTGCAACTGCGGGGTTTAGCAAGGCCTTGCAATTCCCAAAGGGTCCTAGGTACTGATAGGGGGTATACTTCCCCAAATCATATTCGTAACTCCTAATTTTAATATAGAGACCCTACATCCTACTAGGTAGGTACTTAGGGCCCTTTGGGATTGGTTAGGTTTGGGAAAGCGTACATCCTATTGTAAGGCTCTCCAAAACCCTTAACCCGTTTGTGCGACTTTTCTGCGGGGCTCCGCTTGAGGATCCGGGCATTTTCTTGTCGACCCGACTGGACTCACATGATGATAACCTCAGTAGTGGTAGTGGGGGGCTTAATCATTGGAACATGGTTTTGGGGTCTCTGTGTCTTGTGGCTACAATGTGAAATGCTGCCAGCTGCTCACGAGTGTCATCGTGCGATTGAACGTTCCAGGGGATGGTCTTAATGGGCCTTTCCTTCCATCTAGTTCTGTTTTTTTGCATGTAGGAGTCTCACGTTTTTCTAGTGCTCTGAGGGGTTCGACGGGCTGGGTGTCTTTTGTCATCTCTATCCCACGCCTTTCGCAATCAGCTGATTCAGGCAGCACAGGAGAGTGCTTGTCCGCTCTGAGTGCTCCAAGGTTTGGTTGGAGGACCCTAAACCCTAAAACCTAATTTTCGTGCGGCGGGTTGAGGGCTGCTTGGCTGCATGGAACAAGCGCATGAAACAAAAGAGCAGAAACATGGTTATGAAAGTACAGCCATGCCAAATTGTAGCGAGCAGTAGCCCAAGTTGTACATAGTTGTGCTTCTTGGTTGCTACTTTGACACCCAGCCGTGAATGCCTGAACCCCGCAGCTGCAGCTTAGGGTCTTCAAGGTCAGCCCAAAGCCCCAAAACCCGCGGAGGGGGCTATGAGGTCCTGAAGCCCTCAATCAAGTCCAGTCGTCAGGGAGCCGGAAAGGCTGCTGGTGGAGCTGGAGGCTCAACACCATGAACCCTAAACCCTAAACCCTAAACCGTGGGCTGTTTGTGTTGGGAACTTTTACATAGGGTGTGGAATCCATTATTCCATTAGAACTCCTTACGGTTCCTATGACCAACACTGTAGTCTACACCAAAACCCTGTTCTACTGATTCAGTTAAGCCGTGCTAGCAAGCCTTGTAGTAAGCCTCATAGAACTGTGAAAAATGAACCCCTTTAGACGAACCCGTAGTCTACTGATTCAGGTCCATCTACTACCCTAACGCTCAAAGCAGCCCGAAAGCTGCAACTATATGGCCTTTTTTAATATGAGTTCTGAGCCTTAGGGGTCAGTTTTTTGGTTTTTAGGGTTCGGGATCCAGCAAGGCTTCGTTCAAAAAAGGGCTTTAGGGTTTAGGTAAAGGCCTTGGCTTAAGGATCTAGGGTTTGGAGTTTCTGGGGCTGCGGCGGAGTTTAGGGTGATTGAGTTTAGGGTTCTGTAGGGTTTAGCGTTGATAGGGGCTGAGTTTCTGGTTGAGTTTAGGGTCCGCCCTGAAGCCCCAAACCCCGCAAAATAGTGGGCAACGAACCCGCAAGTCTCATGGATGAGGGTTTGTCTCCATTGTAGTTCCTTTTTTTGGTTTAACCAATTATATAGTAAGGAGTTTATAAGGCATCCCCAAAAAGGAACTACAATGGAGACTATAGATAGAGTCCGGGTTTGCGGGTTTGGGGTTAAGAGGGGTCCTGGGTACCTATATAGAAGAAAGTAGGGTTTCTGTCATGGGAGTTGCTATGATGGTTTGGGGAAGCATCCCCCGATATAGGTACTTAGGACCCTTTCGGAGTCTTAGTCCTCAAGACAGCATATTGGATCCACTAACAGACCCGAAGCCCTAAACCCTAAACCCTAAAAAATCAACCCTAAACCCGAAACAGCGAAGAAGCCTGGAGGGTTCAGGGTTTAGGGTGATGAGGACAAGTACGATAGTCCCATAGGCCCCATAGTAGTTCCTTTTTGGGATTATCGAATAGGACCCTAAATATCAGCCACAAAAAGGAACTACCATGGGGCCTATGGGGTGAGCGGCTCAAAGGTTTTATGAGGTGAGGCCGCAGGGTTTAGACATGTGATGATGTTGATGTTGCAGGCTTGTCCATGTTGATCAAGGTTTACTGCATCGCGACGTGGCATTCCCTATACCCTAAACCCTAAACCCTAAACCCCTAAACCCTAAACCCCTAAACCCTAAACCCTAAATCAATACCTGTTGGGTATAGCTCAGTTGTTAAGCTGTAGCAACATGGGCACACGTTGGCCTTGGCTGTCAGGCTCACGCTGCTGATTGAGGACCTTTTGAAGACATATGCTGGCACACCCACAAAGCCAACCTGCACGGGAATAGGGGCCCAAATGCTTACCTATACTATTTGTTTTTTTTTTTTTT
>CAJNDV010030985.1:48992-64477 GCA_905221635.1 Symbiodinium sp. CCMP2456 | reverse complement strand
GTTCTAATTGGTAAGGCCCCTACATTCCTTAGAGCCTGGGCCCAAGCCGTCACATGCAGGTGCTGGCCGCTTCCTGCGCACCTTCCTCATCCGAGTTTACCGTGGTCGTCTCCTCGGACAGATCATGATGTCCGTACTGTAGGGGCCTTAATTAAAATTTACCCATACGATTTCTTTTTGGCGGGTCCTTAATATAATTATGATATAATCTACCCCACAACCCTATTCTAACTATTAAGGCCCCTATATCATTTACACCGATGATACCCGAGATGGCTGCTTCAAGGTTTTTGTTCGAGCTATCTGTAGTTATGGTGACTTAAAGCTCTCATTAAGGTTACTTGTCATTTATAACTCGCCATCACCCCAGGGTTTAGGGTTTAAGGCTTTAGGGTTTAGGAATTAGGATGAACCGTCAAGCACGTTGTGAGATGAGGCTGTCTCCATACCTCGGCTGACCTGGTCCGCAGCTCCCTCAGAGATTTAAGTGTTCGTCTCTGTCAACGGCAAACTAGTATCAGGGGTGCAGCATGCGGATTGATAGTAGTAATTTCCGCACGACTGGGAACATAGCCAGCACTGTATCATCTTTCTTGAAGGCTTGATTTTTTCTCTATAGCGGCACTTGCGCACACTGGGCTGTTCGATGTCCTTTCGCTTTGTCGCAGCTGCTCCACGCCGCTGTGTGCAACACGCTTGCATGGACATGTAGGGTTTAGGGTTTAGGGTTTGGGGTTTAGGTTTAGGGTTTAGGGTTCCCTAAACCCTAAACCCTAAACCCCTAAATGTCCGTAGCGTGTAGACCGCAAAAGCTCCTCCATTAGGCCCCAGCCATCCCTAATATGAGGGCCTAAATAATTACCAAAAACTACTTCGATAGTTCCTTGTTATAGTTATAGTATAAAATACCCCAAAACCCCAGTCTAATTATGAAGGCCCCTGTGTTAGACCCACATTGCTGAACCCTAAACTCTTAAACTCTCAAGCCCTAAGCCCTTAAACTCCTACGCCCTAAACCCTAAGCCCTATATTCCCTTAAACTTTTATGCACGAAGTCTTAAGCCCCCGAAACGCTGAACTGCATGTTGCGACAAATTGCAAGCGGGTGGCCTTGGCCGAGGTACTAAATTCCGGCTTCGCGCTACCACCTAGCCCAGGGGGGGTGCTGGAGGTGGGTTGAGGGATTTCTTGGGTTTGATGCTGGGTTTGGGCTGGGGTGAGGGCACGAAACCCACATAATTACCGATACAGTCTTAGTGGGCTACTGGGGTTACTACTCCTTAGCCTTAAACCCTTCACAAACCTAAACCCTAAATCTTTGAACCCTCAACCCATGACGCAGTTTCCTGTCAGTCAGACCGGTGGCTAGGTATCTGGGGTGAAGTTTTGTGATTCATGGGTAGTTAGTAGAGATCTATACAAGTTTGCAACGTTCTTGCGGCCAGAACCCACGGGAACATGTAATTACCTAATAGTCATAGTAGTAGTAGTAGTAGTAGTAGTAGTAGTAGTAGTAGTACTGGTAGTGATATAATAGGAGCCATCGTCACCACGCTTGACTCTAGTCCGCTCACTCCTGACTTGCGCGCGCCCGGTCACCGGGCAGCTGATATGCTGAAAGTTGTGTGGCGTTTGCTTCCAAAGGCCGTATCTGGATTTTGCTCTGTGCTCACCCTAGCTGCGGTCGCAAATGAGGCATGAGCGCGCACGCCGAAAGAGTTAACAGAGTTTGACATCTCGCAGAGTAAACCTTGAGTTGTCCAAGAGCAGAAAGCCAAATGCGTATGCCATCATCATCATCATCATCATCATCATCATAATCCTCATCACCATGATCATCATAATCCTCATCATCATGATCATCATCATCCCCATAATCGCCATCATCCGTAAGTGCCGAAATCAGCTCGCGCAAGTTGAGGTTCTGTCAGCCTGAACCCTCGACTTTGCCCCTGGACACGCTACCAGCCCCCTAAGGGTCCAAAGGACCTAATAATTGGGACTTGGTTTACGGATAGTGGTTTTGTAGGTTAGTATTCGGGAGAGTGTATGATTATTAGATACTTGGACCCTTAGGGACCCTAAACCCTAAACCCTAAACCCTAAACCCTTAGGGACCCTAAAACCTTCAGTCCTGAACGCCTATAACCAGAAGGAAGCTTAAACCACAAGGCCCCCGAAGCTCTGCAAACCCTAGCCCTAGCCCTAGTACTTTCAATCCGAAACCCCTAAGAATTTAGGGTTTAGGGTTTATGGCCCTGTCAGCCTTAAACCCAAAACCCTATAAACTCTAAACCCTGAAACTTTCAATTTTGAACCCTGGAACTTTCAACTGAACCCTGAAACTTTCCTCAGCCAGGAGCCTTTTGGAGACTTCTCCTTCTTTGGAGTACACCTTGGAGTATGGCAGGGAGCCGGCCAAGGCCGACCCTTATAGTATCTTATGTAGTAATGTAGTAAAAAATGTCATATGGGTAGTTGTCAAAATTATGGTCCCTTTTGGGCTACCCTAAATATTAGGTGCCGTATTATATTACGGACCCAAAAAGGGACCATAATTTTGACCACCACCCATGTAGTAAAACATGTCATATATTTATCATACATTATAGTTTTGAATATTATGCGTTGTACATTATATGCCATACACGGTATATTGCGGGTTATGTTAAGCTTAGGAATCGGTCTATTGAATGCCACAGATTAGCCTTGACAACAGATATATTGTACAGGTTAGTAGAGCGTTGGGTGTTGCAGTGTTTCTTTTCGAGGGGAGCGTGGAGGGGCGGGGGTCACACAGTTTCTTTGACTCTACTACCGTATTTTAGGGTACTGGAGGGTTTTGTTAGGGTTATGTGGGTTAAGTGGGCTTTATAGGGTTCATAGCATGTTCATTGGGCTTTGGGGTTCGACCCTATGCCTTCAGCTTCTGGAGATTTTGAGCAGCTTAGGGGTTAGAACGAGGGTGCTATGAGGATCGGGATCGCGACTTGCGAGGGTGAGTGTACGTCTATAGGTGTCGGACGAAAATCTTGTACCTTGCTTACTTTCGGCTAGACATGAAGACTCACACAAGCAAGACTTTTGCTGTGGATCTATGTACATACAAACAGGCACAAACATCAAACACAACAATGAATCTATCTAACCATACATACATACACCACAAACATATGATCCAGAAACCTCTCGGGTCAAGGTCTGGCAGTGGGTGCGCGTGCCGAAAGTGTCGGCGTGGACTTTTACAACATGCCGGGAACTCGGGCAATTGGCTTTTGTCATTTTAGGTCCTAGGTCCTGGGATCCCCAGAACAATGATACTGTTGATGATATACATCCTTCATTGCCTTATAAGGACGCTAAACTATGGCACATTCCTTGTTATGGGTTTTGCAGGATTTATATCATCAACCGTAGTATATCCCCCAACCCCGCATTTCAATCATTGAGGGCCCGTTCACAGGGTTGAGGGCACAGCGATGGGGTCAGGAGCTTGGGGACTTGAAGGAGTTGGGCTCGGAGAGAAGAATTTTGGGGCACAGGGTTTCGGGTTCAGGGTTTACCCATAAGCCCCATAGTAGTTCCTTTTTGGCTATATGAACCCCAAAAGGAACTACTTTAGGGCCTATGGGTAGGACCTTAGGATCGGATTCTGGGGGGTTTAGGCCAAAATAAAGGATTGCTGAAGGTGAAAGCCGGAGTTTTTGGGCATTCCAGAGACAAGGGTTTGGGGCTTTGGGAAGAAGGCTTGTCCCAGAGAGCCCAACACCCCTTAAATAAGGAATATACC
Source organism: Symbiodinium sp. CCMP2456 (assembly GCA_905221635.1). NCBI lineage: Eukaryota > Dinophyceae > Suessiales > Symbiodiniaceae > Symbiodinium > Symbiodinium sp. CCMP2456. The sequence continues at coordinate 60,687 of CAJNDV010030985.1, read as the reverse complement.
TTAAATCATAGGGGCCTTAATATCATGATTTAAGGTATATTCCTCTGGGGTTCAGGGCTCATCAGAAAACAACGGGTTTTCCAAAGAGGATTCAGCACACAGGGAGATGGTTTAGGGCAGAGATCACGGTGATCAGGATGTATGGAAAGGACACACTTTGTTCACATTATAGTGCGGATTCCCTCAGCAGGCTTTGGATCAGTCATGTAGTCTCAAAGCCTGCAGCTCTGAACCTGGAACCCGACAAACCCCCTTAGAACCCCAAATGACAAGATGCGAGTCCCGTGGGCTTTCATGCGTAGGGTGGCTTATATGAAGGTGTAATGTAGGGGCCTTAATAATTAGCATACTGTTTTGGGGGCTTCTTATTATACTTATCCCCACACCCTATTCTAATTATTAAGGCCCCTATAGTATGGGGAGATCATTCTGTTGTGGAAGACGCGGGCCCCCGTGCACAAAGAACCTGAAGTTGAAGCCCGGATATGGGGAGTTCTCTAAATTAGGGGTACCTTATCTTGGGGTCCTTATAATAAGGATCCTACTATTTAGGGTGCTATACTAGGGTCCCCTATTTTCGGAAACCCCCATATCTAGATAGATCCAAGCTCAGATTTCTAGATATCTATAGATCCTACAGTTCCAACATCCCTAAAGTCTAGTTCGAAACCCTAAACCCCCAAAACTCGAGTTAAACCCAAAACCCTCACATCCTACACCTCACACCCTGGCGAGGTCAACGCTTTCCTTGGTTCCGCTCGTGGTACCTGAGGCACGTGCGCTGCAATGAAATTAGGACTAAAATAGGCATCTGAACAATGGACAACATCATTCCTGTATAGTACATAATACAGGTATCGTGTGATGATATACACCAAAAACTCAATATAGAAGTCTGAACAATTCCTCATGAGTATCATTCTTAGGGTTCCTTACTATTAATACACTACAAAGAAGCCCAGAACCCTATTCTAATTATTAAGGCTCCTACATTATTGAAGCAATTACCCTAAACCCTAAACCCTAAACCCTAAACCCTAAACCCTAAACCCTAAACCCTAAGGCCAAGGCCCCTAAATTGGATTCCTATCTATCGTCAAGTCTACGTTCACGTCGAGCACCCTGCAATCTTAAAGCAATGCCTACGTGTAGTGCAGACATCAGCCATGTTTCATACCATATTTGCAGGGCAAATGTATCCCTAAGGGTCCATGTACCCAAATAGTATATACTTTGGCCCCAAAGTACCTATATAGGGACTACTTTAAGGCCAAAGTATATACTATTTGGGTACATGGACCCTTAGGGTAGGTATCATCCCACCCCAGATCCCCTCACCCTTCCCTCACGCGAAACCTGATACTCCAAAACCTAAATTACAGGCCGGGTGCGAGAGTCAAAGGCCCATTGCATTTTTTAAAATAAAACCTACATTACTAAACCGTAAAACATGTAAGCTAGGCCTTCAGCCCTAAACCTTAGCCATCTTCAAGCCCTGCATCCGAACCTTTTCCCTGGTAAAATAGGGGGGCTTTAATAATTTCAGTAGGGCTTTGGGGTTCCTTGTTATAATTATAGAATACTATACCCTCAAACCCTATTCTAATTATTCAGGCCCCTATATGTTTATCGATACTCCTCGATCAAGCCCGAGATTGCGGAAGATTTGAGTGGGGGGTGAGAGATCCGATCTGGAGGACAACCACATGCACGTGTGTGTGCGCATGGCGGACGATCCCAGGCCTACAGCATGAAGCCTAAGGGTCCATGTACCCAAATAGTATATACTTTGGCCCCAAAGTACCCATATAGGGACTACTTTAAGACCCAAGTATATACTATTTGGGTACATGGACCCTTAGGGGAAGGGTTGCTTGAAAGTTTCAGGGGCTTGGAAGGAATGTGAGGGCAGCGAAACCCCGAAGAGGGGATAGAAGAAGCGTTAGTAAACCGCGGGGTCGGGTAGAGCTTAGGGCCGCAAGGAGGCAATGCGCCAAGAACCCATTGAATACCGTTGTTCACTGTCACTTGTATGATTATAAACAATCCACGCCTACGTTTCGTTGTCTAGTCTCCGATAAGCAACGATGCATCTGGTCACAAAGGTTGTGGAGGCTATGCGACTATGGATATTTGGGAAGGTTTAGCAGTTTAGCACGACTATATAGAACCCAAATCCCAAACCCTAAACCCGAATAACGGGCTTTTGGGAAAGGCTGCGAGATCGGACACGGGTTCTCAACAACTTCATGGGCGGAAAGCGGACGACGACGACCAAACGAGCTTTGACGTACCACTGCAAGAGTCTTGCTAGAAGTATCATTCCGGCCACTAACCTTCAGTAGGACTGCGCGTTTTCTCTCATATTGGTGTTTGTAGGGTTTCATGCACACGCACACACACATGACAAATGTAAACTAAACCCATTGGAAGAGACCCCAGACGCCCTAGACTGTAAACCTCCAAGGCGAACCCTTGCAGGAACCCTCGAAGCCCCCAACAAAAACTCACCGCGACGTTTAGTACCCTGGAGGCCGCGGGCTGTCGCGTTGCGAACCAGCCTCGAGCGGTGTGGCAAGATGTCCGTTGCCAGGGCCCCGATTCAGGGTTCAGGCTTGCCTGGGCTCCCAACCTCTAATCCGGCTGTAGCCGAAGCCCAGAGAGGCCGGAATGAGAAGACCAACAAAGGGTATAGAAGCTGAGATGTATATCGTCAGGGGGGTAACCCTAAACTCTAAACACCATTGCACTTCAACAAAAAAAACCTGAACCCTAGACTGTACTGTAGGGGTCATTGGAAGCGGGCTTCATAGGCAAAGGAACCCAGAGAGCCCAATAGCCCTTGATTAAGGAATATAGCTTGAGTCATAATACTCAGACCCCTATAATTTCAGGTATATTCCTAAATTAAGGAATATACCTTAATTTATAGGACCCTAAACCCTAAACCCTAAACCCTAAATATTGGGCTCTCTGATTAGCTCCGAGCCTCTAAGGGAAGCTCAAGATGCTTGGCACGTGGGGCGCGGTTTAGGGTTTAGGGTTTAAGGTTTAGGGGGGTGCGGCACAGATATCCAACCCGAAGCTCGAAACCCTCTGGCTGTATTTTATTGTGTATATGTTATATGATATGTTATAGATGATATATGATATATCGTATATTCTAGCTTGAGCTGGTTCCTGGTATCTGGCGTTGGAGGTGTGGACTTCAACGCAACTGTGAGCCCGAAGCTTTCTGAGCATCAAGTTCTCCTCAAAAATTCAGTTTCATGACGGCCCAAATGGAGGGGTTTAGGGTTTAGGGTTTAGGGTTTAGGGTTGCTTTGAGAACATCGGATAGTTCCTCGCGAATGACGGTGGGACCCTCCTTGCGGTAGCATCCAGGACTCAGCACGGCAGCTTCTCTTACTTGCATAGAACCAGAGGCCTCTTAAGCCCCCTCGACCTGCAGATGACTCTCCCCACGCCCTAAAGTCACAGCTTCAGGCCCTCTGCGGCACAAAGACCGTAGCTGTTATGTTATTTGCCCCAAATCTCCGCACGCTGCAGGCTTCAGACAAGACATGCTCTCCCCAGAAGCTTGAACGCTAACCAGGTGCATGCACCAGGGCAAGTGGCTAAACAAGGGACGGACCAACCAACAAAGTAACTAGCAGTTTCGCACACTGAGTACCCGGAATCCGTCGTGTTCACACTCGCTTCGACAAGAGCAAAACTACACCACACACACCCTGAAGCTGAAACAATGTTTGAGTCTCCGAGAGGCCGTAGGAACTCCAGAAACCCAGAGAGCCCAATGCCCCTTAATTAGGGAATAGACCTTAAATCATAATATTAAGGATCCTACTATAATTTAAGGGAATATTCCTTAATTAATTGGTATTGGAGTCTCTGGGAAGTCAGCCCAACCAGCTGCTATGGTGAATGCGGAGGAGGCTGAGGAGCAGGCTTGGGTCAATAGTCTACCTACAGCTGAAGCCACTGTACCGGTTTAGGGTTTAGGGAAGCCCCTGTACCTTGTAGTGCTCTTATAAGAGCTCAGGGGTTCTATATGGGTAGTTGTCTAAATTATGGTCCATTTTGGGGTATCCTAAATCATAGGTGCCGTATTATAATAAGGACCCAAAAAGGGACCAGAATTTTGACAACCACGCATATGTGTTTTTTCAAGCTGCATGCTCTAGGTTGTTAGAAGTGGAGGCTTCACAAGGCTACAAAGTGGCTTCCTGAGTCATGGGTCCTCTGACGTTCATCTGGGGCTTACGGAACGGTAACCCACTACAAGAGGAGCTGGGCTTCTAGTTCGGTGCTTCGGGTGGGCTGTCAGGGTTCTGGATTGCCGGTTTGGTCTCTAGAAGACATGAGGACTGCTGGCTTAGGATGCAGCAGCTAGGCTGAGTTTCGCAGGTCTGGGATTATACGGCTGGAAGCCTTGAGCAGGAAGTTTGGATGCGATTAGTTTGAGGCCAGTGGCTCGCCTTCTGGGGCACTAAACCTATACAGGGATGCGACATGACTGAATGTTCTCACTACTTGTTGAATCCCCGGTACTAGACTCCATAAACCGAACCTAAACCCCAAGGGTCGTAGGATTCCAGACCTTCCGGGCTTCATTGAACTGAACAAGTTTCATGGTGGCGAATGCAGGCCTTTTGGGGTTCATGAACTTCTAGTGGCGAATGCAGGCCTTTTGGGGTTCATGAACTTCTAGTGGCGAATGCAGGCCTTTTGGGGTTCATGAACTTCTTGTGCTCAGTGTTTAGGAAGCCCGCGTTTAGGGATTATGCTGCTCGAAGGGTCCTTGCAATTCGAATCCATGTGATAGGTTTCTTTTAAGCCCCTCAATGTAGTTTAGGGTTTAGGGGCCCTAAACCCTAAACCGGTAGGCCCTTGTTCGGTTAGCCTGGTCGCTTCGTCTTGGATCCTGGCCATGTTGACTGTACCAGGGTATCCAGACCCAAAGGTTCCCTAAACCCTAAACCCTAAACCAGTTTAGGGTTTAGGGTTAGGGTTTAGGGTTAGGGTTTAGGGTTTAGGGTTTAGGGTCCTAGCTGTTATGGGGGATACTTCCCCAAATCATACTAGCAGTTCCTACTTGTAGAAACCTACATTCTACAGTACTATGTGGGTTTCCGAGAATAGGGGACCCTAATATAGTACTCTACATAGTAGGATCAAAATTATAAGGGCCCCAAAAGGTACCCTTTGGGAGAAGGTGCTGTATTTAAGGCCGTGCCCTGGCTTCTAACAGGGCTACCATGTGATGATGCTGCTTGCAGCACTCTAAGATAGAGGCCTAAATCGTTAGCAATACGATTTTTGGGGGTTCCCTACTATAAATATGGTATAAACCCTAAACCCTAAACTCCCTACTATAAGTATAGTATAATGGGCTCCAAAGCACCCTAAACCCTAAACCCTAAACCCTAAACTCCCTACTATAAGTATAGTATAATGGGCTCCGGAGCCTGATTCTACTTATAAAGGCCCCTAAACTAAGCCAGTTGCCGTTGGATGGGGACTGCTAGAGACCTAAACCCTGAAAGCTTAAAGCCGTAGAGCCCCAACTAAAAGCCCTACCTATAGTCTCCATTGTAGTTCCTTTTTGGGGATGCCTTATAAACTCCTTAATATATAATTGGTTAAACCATAAAACGGAACTACAATGGAGACTACAGGTAAAGCCCGAAACCCTAAAGAGAGAAAGAGTCCCTCGAGGCTCCGCCCAGCAGCGACTCGGCGAGCTCCCGCCCGGCGCCCCTAGAGGGTTTACCTATAGTCTCCATTGTAGTTCTTTTTTTTGGGATGCCTTATAAACTCCTTATTATGTAGTTGGTTAAACCAAAACAAGGAACTACAATGGAGACTACAGGTAGGGTTTAAAGTTTTGTTGTTTTAGTACATTTGGTGGGTGGGGTGGCAGTTGTTCAGACACGGTTGTGGTTCTGTGGGGTCTGTACTCTGCGCACACACTTACATGTGGGTGCTTTGCTTTTCTCAAGCATGTCGAACAGCTTTCAGTGCTCAAGAATCCTTGATGGGCGCTGTTGTCTGCCGGGCTCGTGTGTGCTGAACTTCTCGCCGCGGAATTTGTTTGACACCTTAGTCAAACCCTCTCGAGACCGCAATCCCCAAATCCAAAACCCTTGTGGGGTCATTTACAACCAAACTACCTATATGTATATATATATATATACATATTTATATTAATATTAATATTAATATTAATATTAATATTAATACTATTTTTTTAGAGCAAGTGTGCTGCAAGGCCGCATGATTTGGGCTGAACTATAAGGGACTGAATGGCCTCAATTTCGGGCACTGTTGCGTGGCTACTCCCACTGCGCGAAATCAGTCCCTGGGGACATGGAGAGGTCTACCCATAGGCCCCATAGTAATTCCGTTTAGGGAATCGTTTAGGGTTTAGGGTTTAGGGTTTAGAATCCTATAAGGTAACCCCAAAAAGGAACTTCTATGGGGCCTATGGGTAGAGAGGTCTACATCGGCAAACGCTGCAGATGCCAAGTAAAGGCTTGCCCGAAGGCAGAAACTATCGGAGATGGCTGCCTATACCACAGTCTACCAATCATGGTCCAGTTGGAATCATGCACTGCCACCATACCTATAGTCTCCATTGTAGTTCCCTTTTGGGTTTACCCAAGTTTTATAATTAGGATCCCATAAGGTAACCCCAAAAAGGAACTACAATGGAGACTATAGGTACTAACCTACATGACTGCACGCGTCGCAGAAGCGGAGGTTACACGCTACGCGAAGGGATGCAGCGGGTGACGCTGCAGTCGGCGTTCACCCACGGCTGCTTGGTGGGCAGGTACAAGCTTCTCTAGTCGCAGACACGCAACCAAGTCCGCCCGACTGCCCTCCAGATCACTGCACCGGAAGAGGACGGATGGAACGCTGAGGAAGCTGAGGAGCTGCAGAAGGACGACGAAGATTTGTTTGCCTTCGATGCTAAACCCTCAATCTGCGCCTCCGAAATTCATGAAGTCATACAATGTTTTACACCAGTGCCTAAACCCATACTAGGCGCATAGCCCTCGAACGCTGAACACTTAATCCAAACAATGACAATAAGGCGGTGCAGCAGCCACATCACCATCACCGTAAATGCTTTTAAAATCCCACAAGTGCCTTGCAAGAACCACTAAACCCTTACAGCCCTGAAAGCCCCACCCCCCTGCGACCACCCTAAACCGTAAAGCCTGGACAGCTTTTTAAAGCCCTCTAAACCCTAAGCCCCTAAACCCTAGAACCTAACGAGGCCTTCCGCCCCAGCTGAATCGACTTCCAGCTGATAAGTTGGTGAAGGCAGGCTCGTCTTGGCTTAAGGAGTTAGGCTTGGGTTTGGGGTTTAGGCTTTAGGGCTCTATGGTCTACGGTTCTGGGGATATGGGGGTTTCCGAAAATAGGGGACCCTGCTATAGTACCCTAAATAGTAGGATCCTTATTTTAAGGACCCTAAAATAAGGTACCCCTAGTTTTCGGAAACACCCATATAGCCCTTCGAGAGTTCGAGCTGAAGGTTCGCAGATTTGGGGCTTGGGGCTTTCGGGCTCAGGAGTTCCTAGGCGGGTTCTGGTTTTCGTGGGGCTTGATCGGACACGTTGGGTTTAGGGGGCTGTTTATCCCATGTGGCACCTTGTAGTTTTAAGGTCGAGTTTTGTCACGGAGACAGCCGCGCAAGCTGGCAACAGCGGACGCTTGAGCACCGAAGCTTTCTACGACACCATCGGTGGGGAAGGGATTCAAGGGTTTTCCACCCGAAGCTCCGCAGATCGAACGGTAAAGCTTGCTTGTGTATCTTAGTAGTGATACAAAATGTTTTTGCCAGGTCTCATTACAGCTCTTGGAGCAAAACTACAAGGTTGGATGCGCAGTCACTGTAGCCAGCACCTTAGAAGAAAAGCGCCAGAAGCATGGACCCGAAAAGCCCTCAGCCGGACACTTCGAGCCCTAACCGTATCAACTCTCACCCTTGAGCCTTTCCTTTAGCTTTAGCCCCAAATAATAACCTACCTTCATAGGGCTCCTTATTACGATTTCCCCAAAAGGTGGGGTTCTTTAAGGTCCAGGCTAAGCCTAAGCCATAAACCCCGTAGAATCTTTCCGCACCAACGCACCCTAAACCCTAAACCCTAAACCCTAAACCCTAAACCCAAACCCTTAAACCCTAAGCTGTCGCCAGGTGCATGAGGCTCTTGGCACCCTGAAGGAAGCCGGTCTTACCGATGTCAAGGACGACCCCGGGGCGGCAGATACCCTTGTGAGCATCGGTTGCGTGGGAGCCCAATAGGTAAACTTTCAACTTTTATTTATATGAAACCCCTACTAAAAGAAAAGTTTAAACTTTGTTGGGCCAGGGTACTGGACTTAAAGGGTTGTGTTCCTCTAAAGTAGATTAAGGGGTCTTTGGTAGTTGAAGAGTTGAACCGCCCTAAACGGTCGAAGCTACTCCTTATAGGTTTCAGTTGATGGCTTTACTCTCAGGACGGCAAGCAGAACCGTTACAAAAGTTGTTCATCCCTCTTACGAAGATGAACGACACCTTGAAGCCTGAATGCCTTTGCGAAGATGTGTCTTTGCAAACTAATTTGAAGGGCGTTGCTGTCCCTATACAATACGAAGGGTGTGTATTAGGGGCACCTTTTTTTTTCTGAAAACTCCCAGACCAAGTCCTGTTGGGAGGACTTGGCGGCGCTGTCGGAATGTGCCACCTGCTTGGAACGACGTCAGCACGTCTCGGCTTGATTCAAGTTCACCTCAAAGCAGGGGCTGCCTAAACCCTAAACCCTGAACCCTGAATTCTAAACTTCCTAAACCCCCTAAGCCCTAAACCCTAAACCCCCTAGCCCCCTAAGCCTTATTTCAGGGTTTGGATTCAGCATGCCGTGTTGGGCTTCCTGCTTCAGAGTCAAGGCGACTTTGCAGAAATCTGTGTAATGAGTACATGGACCCTGAGGGACCTTTCTTCTTAGGGCTCCTTAATTGTACTTACTCATTTAGGTCCTTAAGATACAGGTTGTTTGGGATTAAGACAGACCTTGAAGTATTTTGGAGTTTGAGGTTGAGGGACTTAGGGACGATGCTTACTTCCAAACCGCAGGCTCTTCAGGCGTGAGAGACGGCTCCTTAGTTCAGCTCTCAACGTTGGAATTCAGATATGATGTGCGCACACACATGCAGCGGCCAGTGTGGTTAGCCCTCTAAACCCTAGACCCTAAACCCTAAACTTTCCTAAACCCTAAACCCAGATTCCTTTCTTTTGGAAGCCCCATGTGACCCCCGCCACCAACAACATCCAGAAGCCTTCAGATGTCAGAGCGTCATTTCTTCTGGGACAAGATGGCGGTTTAGGGTTTAGGGTTTAGGGTTTCCAAAGATAGGGGACCCTACCATAGTACCCTAAATAATAGGATTCTTATTATAAGGACTAATAAGGACCCCTATTATAAGGACCCCAAAATAAGGTCGGAAACTCCCATAGAGTTCCTAATTAGTGGAGTCCTCGAAGATGCATGTACGATGGAAGTCGCATTTTGCTGCAGTAAACCCGGCAAGGTTGCAACACGGATTTTGAGAGTGATTGCCAACTCACCGTACTGTACTTTCAAGCGCGTAGGCATAATGATGTTCCAACTTCCTGACTGCCTTTCCTAGTTCAACCGGTCCGTAGCTTTTCCAACAGTGCGATTCCGTGTAATTCTTCCACAGCAAACCCTGCACCTTACACCCTAGACTTCAGGAGCAAGTTCGATTTGTGGATCAAGGGTTTGCGGAGCAAATCTTGGTGCACGAAGAAGTTGTCAGATTGCGATTTCTATGTGGGGGAGGGAATAGAATAAAAAGGGAGATGAAATTCTATTGTGGATTAGCTTGTGCCCCGAAAGCAGCGGAACGACTAAAGTTCATTCTGCGCGTGGCTGAGGTAAAGGCCAATACCAGCACTGCAGGCAATGCGCGAATGCCCTCGGAGGAGTCTTGCCGTTTCTCCATGTTTGCTCTTGTGGATTCGCCACAAGTGTCCTAAACCCCCAAACCCCCAAACCAACAACAAATTGCTAAGTCCCAAGACACTTCATGGAGCCTTGGCCTTCTTTGACCACCTCTAGTGGTTTGAGGAGCAAGGAGCAAGCTGGTATTGCGGTCGGAAAAATGATGATTAGTGCCGGTCCTTAGGTTTCTTCCTATCCAAACTCTATCGCAAAATATGACCTCGAACCCTGTATTGTTTAAGGCCGCTACATGGCTACATGAGATCTCGAGTCCCAGTCGACGTAGCGTCGCAGGTTGTGCGGTTCGGGGTTTCGGGTGCCCTGTGGGATTTCACAAGGGTGCCCTCTGGGATTTCACAAACTCACTGATATAGGGGCCTAAGAAATTACCTATGCTATCTTGGGGGGTTCCTCATTATAAGTATAGGACAATGGCCCCAGAACCCTATTCCAATTATTAAGGCCCCTGCATCACCTCTGCAAAAGACAAGCACTCATTAATGTTTAGCAGCGTCATGGTGCTGTGTACGTGTACGCACATGCATACATACATATATATATATATAGACACCTACATACATGCGTGTGTACATACATACAGCGTACGTACATACATAGCATGCATCCACAGCCATACCTACATGCATATACGCCCATAAGATACACACAAGACAAACAGCACATACAATGCACACAGCACATGCAACATTCAATGCCATGCAATACATCCGACATTCATACCCACCTGCAAGCATGCATGCATACATGCATCCATGCTTGCATGCAAAGATCCACACTTGCAGCACGATGACAAAATAATGCACTGCAGGGCCATGTAGTACAATGCAAGGTGCTGTACTTGAATGTAATGTATTCTAATGGGACGGAACGGAACGGAATGTAGTGGCCTAAATAGTTGCCAACACTATTCTGGGGGCTCCATATTATAATCATAGTATACTGGGCACCCAAACCCCATTCTAAGTATTAAGGCCCTATATGGGTAGTTCTCTAAATTAGGGCCCCCTTTTAGGTTATACTACGGCACCCTTATAAAAAGGACCCTAAAAGGGACCCTAACTTAGAAAACTACCTATATCCTGGCGTCAAGAAGCTCACCCTAACCCCCCAAGTACCTACTGTATAGGGTACTGGACCCAGAGACTCCAATATTCCTTAATTAAGGGATATTCCTTAAATTATAGTAGGATCCTCAATATGGTTTTAAGGTATATTCCTAGGGATATTGGAGTCTCTGGGGAGCCCCTAGGGCCCTCTATAGTAGGTACCTGGGGTGTCAAGAAGCTGAGACCCTAAACCCTAAACCCTAAACCCTAAACCCTTAACCCTTAACCCTAAACCCTAAACCCTAAACCCTTAACCCTAAACCCTAAACCCCAAAAGGATCTGACGAGCGAGTACATGGGTGCCAACCTCTGGGCTCCTCGGCGCGGTTTCCCTTGGGGGCTGAGGGTTCAGTTCCCCTAAACCCGGCTTCCGTTTAGGGGCCGCTTTAGGGCTTTAGGGTTTTAGGGTTTTAGGGTTTTAGGGCTTAGGGCTTAGGGTTTAGGGTTTAGGGTTTAGGGTTCAGTTCCCCTAAACCCTATACCCCAATAATCCTTGGCCCTAAACCCTAGTTCCGTTAACCCTGAACCCTGAACCCTGAACTCTAAACCGTG